>JAINUW010000719.1:0-104218 GCA_020205615.1 Panax quinquefolius | reverse complement strand
ACAAGTCGGTATTAGTGGAAATAAACATTATAGTTTAACGGAGTAACTAAGTCGACATGAGTCGATAAACAATTCAACATTAATTAGTAATATTATACAATAATCAAGAAAGCGTTAATCGATAACAAATACAATATAAAAATTAATGCAATAAATTATAATTTGTATTTGTTACCTTAAATTCCTTGATTTAATGATATTAGATTGTAATCTTTCTTGACGGTTGTGGAAAGTCTTTGTGAATGTTGATAAATACGCTTGTTTTGTTTGTGAAATACCATCTTTGAACCGAACCAGCGTAGACATTCAATCATTGATGCAAGCTGGAAGATCCTAATCATATTAATTGTGTTGTTAATAGATTACGTGGCGCCCCAAAATAGGTATACATCACCCATTACGAGTTGTCGATACATGATGCGAAGCAACTACTGACTTTATTATTACAACGATAAAAGCTGTGAGTTTGAATACAAATATTATCTTACAGACAATATCTATACTCAAATAAATCCTCATCACATTTATTGATACATTATTTTACAAAATGGTGAGGACTACTAAACAACTCTCTCTAGAACCTTCATTCCATACCCCAGCTAAATACTTTCATATATTCTACGCCTCACGAGAAGAAAAAATGAACAAAAGGAAAGGGTGAGCTCGACTAGCCCGATAAAGAATATTATTACTAAGATAATATCTGACAAATTATCGTTAGTCTTGACGGGAAAAATCTAATAGAATCTGATAGACAACAAATTTTAAATCAATATTACATGGAAATAATAATTCATTAGAAGAGTTAAGTAGAGAATGCAAACTCTATCTTCATGTATGTATGAATTTAAAAGTTCATCGTCTATCTTTTATCCTGTAACATCAATCGATATATATACGGAATCGAATATTCATCTTTTACCTTCTGAGGCCCAAATGTAAGACCAGAAATTTTTAAATAAAAAGGAATTTCCTTTATTTATTATTTTGAAATAGTAAGGGTTGATTTGATTAATGTGGATAGTTAAGGGTTAAATCATGAAATATTTGAAAATAAGCAGTGGTTATAAAATATTCATTATCGTCGGGAATATTACGTTTGGTCGTGGAATATTAAATGCTTTGTCGGGGAATATTAAATGCGGCCAGCGCTTGACCGTAATGTGAGCCCATGCTTGAGCGATTGGATGAAAAAGCGACAAATATAAGTTGTTTTTAAATAGCAGGCGTAGTTATTCACAGATTATCTTTGTTGGAATACCGGTTGGTTAAAACACCTTGTGTCTGCGTTGTTGAGCGATAGCACTTGCGGTATTGCACAATTATTGATTCTTACGTGAAAGGCACTTTACTCAATAATGGTTACGATAATTCTTTATTACGATATTTTATTGAGTTAATAATTCTTTGCGTTGATATTTTATATTCTTTTTGTTGATAATTGTCATTACGATATTTTTCATTATCGAAGCAATAATTCATATTATCGAATAATATTATTAGATAACATTATTGGCGATGTCTAGAAAGTTACATACAGGAGATGTTTGGTCACTAATTGCGGCGCCCGTATGAAGAAATTCTTATTGGAAAGCCCTCTTTCACAGGAGCTGCTTTTCAGTTGTCGATATTGTGATTACGTAATATTATTTGTGAATAATTAATTATTGATTCATATGATGAGAAAAATATTGATTTTATGTGGATATAGATGGAGAAAATTTTTATAGTGACAATTGTTGAAAATTGAAATTTTATCTTTTACGATAAAATAATTCGTTTAAATATATTATTTTAATAATATATTAGCGGTGATATTTTACAGCGAATGTGGGATATATGAGTATCTGAGGAGGAAGAGTATTTTTTGTTGCAATAAATGTTTAAAACATATTAAACATGTCGGTGGACCCCATTTATTATTTGAAAATTTGATTATAGCACAATAAAATCGCCCGTTTGTGGATTTCGGTCAATTTCTATTTGGAATTTGAAAAACTTTCTTCTACAAAGTTGTAGAGAATTGAAATTCCTATAAAAACTCTTGAGATTCAATTTTCTGATGAAAGAGCTATTTATTATGAATTATTGAAGTTAAAAGCTCAGAAATAATTGATTTTGGGAGTTTAAATATATTTTTGTAAGAAAAACGTTTTTTTGTTGTAATTGAGTGGCTCACATATGTTATAAATGATCTGAAATCAGATTTCTAAGGTGGGCTTGAATATTTTTAAGAAATATTATTATTTTATTAAATTTTACTGCTTTGGGTGTTACAAGCGTTTTCTATTAATAGGGTCTTGGGTTAGAATTGAAAATCACACGGCTGAAGTTTTCTCTCTCTATATTATCGGCGTATTCTTGTGAGTATTTTGAGTATACTTTGAGTATTGCTGAAAAGGCGGTGCAAGTTCCTTGACCTTATACAGGTATTACAGTAGAAGTCTTGATCTTTCGAGGTAAGGGATATTATTTTATCGTAATGATATTATTTCTTCAATATCATTATCTTTGAAATGTTTGTAAGACCGAAATTTTTTTAAATAAAAGGAATTTCCTTTATTTATTATTTTGAAATAGTAAGGGTGGATTTGATTAATGTGGTTAGTTATGGGTAAAATCATGAAATATTTGAAAATAAGCAGTGGTTATAAAATATTCATTGTTGTCGGGGAATATTAGTTTGGTGGTGGAATATTAAATCTTGACAAGGGAATATTAAATGCGACGGTAGCGACCGTGTATGAGCCCCATGTGAGCGATTGGATGAAGAAAAGAACGAATATAAGTTGGTTAAAAATAACGGCGTGGTTATTCTGAATTAAAGGCATGTTGGAATACCCGGTGGTTAAAAATACGATGTCTGGCGTGGTTGCCGCGATGCTTTGCGGTATTACCGCAGTATTGTTGAATTATTGATCCTTACGTGAGAAGCCTTTACTCGATAATTTTCCACGATGAATTCTTATTCGATATTTTATTTATTGATTCGATAATTCTTTGCGTTGATATTTCATATTATTGTTGTTCAATAATTGTCAACTTACATTATCTCCATTATCGGATCAATAATTCATATTATTTGAATAATATTATTAGATAGCATTATTAGCGATGTCTAGAAAGTTACATCGAGGAGGTTTGGTCACTTTAATTGCGGCGCCCGATAAGGAGAAATCCTTATCGGAAGCCCTGCTCTGAGGAGCGGCTTTTGGTTGTCATAATTGTGATTACGTAATATTATTTGTGAATAATTAATTATTGATTTATATGATAAAAAATATTTATAAATGATGGATTTATTTGTTTTACGTGGTTATAATTGAATGATTTAATGTTGAGGTGTTTTATCGGTAATTTTATCGGATTGGAGTATTAAAAAATCAAATCGGGGGTTTTGAGATATATTGCGGGGTTATAATTTTTAATCCGTAGTTGGATTGTGGTAATTTTTGGGTATGTTATACATACATAAGTTGAGTATATATCCACAAATTTTGAAGCCGTTAAAATGAGCGAATGATTTGTTATGAATTTTAAGAGGTGGTGATTAGGAAATTAGGTTTATAATTGATTTTGGTGGAAAATTCTAGAATTGAGTGGGCCCCACTTGTGGTTGGTGAAGAAATGTGCTGAATTTTATTTCAAATGTGGTGGGTGGGAATAGTAGCGAGTAAAGCCATCGGGTTGCGGAGTTAAATGCGCTTGACGTCTTAACATTTTCTATAAATAGAAATTTAAGTTAGAATTGAAAATCACACGAAAACAAGTTTTCTCTCTTTCTCTCTCTCTATATTATCGGCGTATTCTTGTGAGTATTTTGAGTATACTTTGAGTATTGTTAGGCGGTTGCAAGTTCCTTGACCTTACTATGTCAGGTGTTAAATTAGAAATCTTGATCTTTCGAGGTAAGGGATGTTATTTTCTTCTCGGATGATATTATTTCTTGATATCATTATCTTTGAAATATTGGTTGGAACTTTTTATCAAATTTGGAACTTTTCATATGGGGTTCTTATTCATGAGTTCTTATTCACGAGTTACTTATTCATGAGTTCTTATTCACGAGTTCTTATTCATGAGTCTTATTAAGTGAGCGTGAAGATGTTTTTGTGGAATTTACATCTTTTGGTGTAGATTCTTATTCACGTGTCTGGCCTTATTCACGTATCTGACCTTTATTCACGAATCGGCACTATTCATAGAAAATGAAAATTTTTCTTTTAAATCTAAAATATCTATGCGGATACTAGCTTTGATTGTATCCATGTTTTGATCATTCTTGAATTTTACACCCTTATGATTATTTTTGAGGTATTTTTGAATGTGGATAAAACCAAATCTGAATCCTTAATCCTTGTCATTTTGTTTCCTTTGGATTCGTTTCTTTAAAAATATTTTCATCATCCTCGGTCTTAAATGATGATATTATTGAATATCTTTGGCACATGTAGTGCAAAGATGAATGATTTCTGAAGAAAATCTTTGGCACATAGTGCAAAGATGAGCAGTGTTTAAATGAACATGGTGGTGATGAATATCTTTGGCCTTTAGTGCAAAGATGAGCAGTGTTGAGATGAACATAATGGTGATGAATATCTTTGGCACATAGTGCAAAGATGAATATTTGATTTGAGATGAATATTGATTGATGTTCTGAGGATAAAATATTGATGATGGTATTTATTAAATTCATAGATTATAGTAGAATTCATTCTCTACGTAACTCTTATGAATTATTATTTAATTGCGAATATTGATCTGAAAACTTGTTATACATTGTATCTTGTCAGTTTTTCCTGTTGAAGACTAACGATAATTTGTTACATATTATCTTAGTTATAACATTCTTTCTTGGGCTAGATTGAGCTCACCCTTTTCCTTTTTGTTCCATTTTTCTTCTCGGGAGGCGAGAATGTAGCGAGTCTTAGTCGGGGTATGGAATGAAGGTTTTAGAAAGGATTGTTTAGTAGTCCTCACCATTTTGTAAAATAATGTATCGATAAATGTGATGAGGATTTATTTGAGTATAGATATTGTCTAGAAGACAATATCGTATTAAACTTCGAGTTTATATGTTGTAATAATAAAGTTGTAGTTGTTTACGTACCATGTATTTGGCGACTCGAGAATGGGTTGGATGGAATGGACCTATTTTGGGGCGTCACAATGTTGATCTGAAGTTTTATCAAATTTGGAACTTTTTCATGTCGGGATTCTTATTAATGGGTTCTTATTCATGAGTTCTTATTCACGAGTTATTATTAATGAGTTCTTATTCACGATTCTTATTCACGGTACTATTCATGAAGCGTGAAGATGTTTTTGTGGAATTTCCATCTTTTGATGTGAGATTCTTATTCACATATCGACACTATTCACGTATCTTGGTCTTATTCATAGAAAATAAAATTTCTTCTTTTAAATCCAAAACATCTATTACGGATACTAACTTTACGATTGTATCCATGTTTTGATCATTCTTGAATTTTACACCACTATGATTATTTTTGAGGTATTTTGAGCGTGGATAAAACCAAGTCTGAATCCTTAATCCTTAATCTTTGTCATTTTGTTTCCTTTGGATTCGTTTCTTTAAAAAATATTTTCATCATCCTCGGTCTTAAATGATGATATTATGGAATATCTTTGGCTTTAGTGCAAATATGAATGATTTCTTAAGAATATCTTTGGCACGTAGTGCAAAGATGAATGATTTCTGAAGAATATCTTTGGCTAGTAGTGTGGCGCCCCCAAAATAGGTATCATCACCCATTACGGGTTGTCGATACATAGTGCGAAACAACTACAACTTTATTATTACAACGATAAAAGCTGTGAGTTTGAATACAAATATTATCTTACAGACAATATCTATACTCAAATAAATCCTCATCACATTTATTGATACATTATTTTACAAAATGGTGAGGACTACTAAGCAATCCTTTAAAACCTTCATTCCATACCCAGGCTAGTACTTATATTCCTAGCCTCTGAAAAATGGAACAAACAAAGGGTGAACAACTCAACTTTCGTAAAGAATATTATGACTAAGATAATATATAACAAATTATCGTTAGTCTTCAACGAGGAAAAATATAATAAATCTGATAGGCAACAAATTTTAAATCAATATTAGCGGCGGAAATAATAATTCATTAGAAGAAGTTAAGTAGAGAATGCAAACTACTATCTTACATGTATGAATTTAAAAGTTCATCGTCTATCTTTATCTCAACATCAATCGATATACATCAGAATCAAATATTCATCTTTGCACTTCTGAAGAGATATTCATCGATTAGTCATATTCATTTAAACACTTTGTTCTTCTTTGCTATGACAGATATTCTTGAAATCATTCATCTTTGCACTACTGGGCGAAAGATATTCTTAATCATTCATCTTTGCTACTGGGCGAAGATATTCCATAATATCATCATTTAAGGTAGAGGATGATGAAAATATTTTTTAAAAGCGAATCCGGTGAAACAAAATGACGAGGATTAAGGATTAAGAATTAAGTGCTTTGTTTTATCCATGTCCAACAATACCTCAAAAATAATCGTAGTGGTGTGTAAAATTCAAGAATGATCAAAACATGGATCAATCGAGTTAATATCGAGAATAGATGTTTAGACGAAAGAAGAAATTTTATTTTTCGGTGATAGTATCACGTGAATAGTGCATTATCGTGAATAGTAACTCAAACGCCAAAAGATAGAAATTCCACAAAAACATCTTCACTTACATGAATAGTACTAAATGAATAGTAACTCGTGAATAGTAACTTCATGAATAAATTCATGAATATAACTTCGTGAATAGTAACTTTCATGAATAGTAACCCGTGAATAGTAACCCCAGAGCATGAAAAGTTCTAAATAATAAAACTTCGGATCAACATTTGACTATAATGATATTGAAGAAATAATATCATTACAAAAAAATAATATCCACTACCTCGAAGATCGATCTTACATTTGAAACTGATATAAACATATGACTTGACTTGCGCAGTATAGCAATACTCAAAGTATACTCAAAATACTCACAAAGAATAAATCTCGATAATATAGAGAAAACTTGATTTAGTGTGTGATCAATTAACTGTAGCACCTATTTAATCCAGCGATAGGAAATTATAGAACACCAAGAAAAATTTAATAAATTAATAATATAATTATATTATTTTCTACACATGTCTAGAATCTGATTTCTGCCATCAAACACATGCCACCTTCTAGAAAAAATAAGAAAAAACGTTTTCTAATTTTAAATATTTTAAACTTCAAAAATCGATTATTTGAACTTGAACTTCAATAATTCATAATAAATAGCCCTTTCATCAGAAAATTCGAATCTCGCGAGTTTTTATAGGAAATTCAATTCTCTACAACTTTGCAGAAGAAAGTTTTTCCAAATTCCAATCAGAAATTGACCAGAAATCCTGGCAGGCGATTTTACATTATAATCAAATTTCATTCAATAAATGGGGTCCATGACATGTTTAACATGTTTTAAACATTTATTGCAACAAAAATACTCTTCCTCCTCGTATACTCATATATCCCACATTACGTTGTAAAAATATCATAGTTAATATATTATTAAAATAATATATTTAAATGAATTATTTTATCGGAAAAAGATAAAATATTAATTTTCAACAATTGTCATTTAAAAATTTTCTCCATCTATATCCACATAAAATCAATATTTTCCTCATCATATAAATCAATAATTAATTATTCACAAATAATATTACTGAATCCTGATATTGTGACGAGGAGTTCGAGGAAAGAGGGCTTTCGATAAGAATTTCTTCTTCTTGGTAGCGCATTAGGTGACCAAACCTCTCCTTAAACGAACTTTCTAGACATTGCCAATAATGTTATCTAATAATATTATTAGGATAATATGAATTATTGCTTCGATAATGAAAATCTTGTGTAATGACAATTATTGAAACAATGATATATAAAATATCAATGCGGCAATTATTAACTCGATAAAATCTTTGAGCGATAATTCTTGTAACCATTATTGAGTAGTGCCTTCTTACGTAAGAATCGATAATTGGTGTAATCTGGTAATCTTCTTGTTCGACAATGCATTATTAGTGTGTTTTAACCATAAGGTATTCAATGATGATATGCAGTAACAACTTCTGCCGATTTATTTAAAAACAACTTATATTTGTCGTTTTCTTCATCGAATAAACTTTAGTTATGGGGCCCACACATGCATTTTGCTTGTGAGTCGTACGAATATTCCTCGACGATCACGAATATTCCACGACCAACGAATATTCCCCTAACAACAATGAATATTTAATAACCAACTTGCTTATTTTGAAATATTTGCGTATTTAACCATTAACTATCCACATTAATCAAATCAACCCTTACTATTTCAAAATAATAAATAAAGGAAATTCCTTTTTATTTAAAAATTTGAGGTCTTCTGACCTCTCCTCATTATGAAATTTAGTCCTCGAAATTGGCGTCACGTACTGTGTTTTTGAAAAGGTGAGGATACCTACGCTTTCATTTAGTTTCTAATTCCCGGTCATTTCCTCTATAGCATGATTCCTCCACAAAACTTTAACTTGTGGTATGACCTTTCTTGGCGTAGGACATGCTCCTTCTATCCAAAGATCTTGGCGGTACCTCCTCATCGTTAAGTCTTGGCTATCTCGTCCGGTTCTAACTTCGATAACGTGGTTGGTCTTTCACGTATTTACGAAATGCGAGATATGTGAAACACATTATGAACACGAGACATACTTTCGGAGGTGCCTTGCAAGTCATAGGCTACATTTCCTACTTTCGGTCGAGAATTTGAAATGGACCCGATAAATCGTGGATTGAGCTTTCCTCTCTTCCCAAATCTTGTAACTCCCTTCCATGGAAGCAACTTCATGACAATACATGATCCCCTACATTAAATTCCACGTCCTTTCGATGAAGATCGCATAACTCTTTTTATCGATCTTGTGCTTGGTTTGTATCGTTGTCGAATCATTTTGATCTTTTCGGTGAGTCATACGTCTTAACTTCGGGTCCCAACAATGTTGCTTCACCCACCTCATCCCAACGTATTGGAGAGCGACATTTTACGTCCATATAATGCTTGAATGGAACCCATGCTATATTTGTTTAATAACTATTGTTGTATGAGAATTCCACCGATGGCAAGTACTTATCTGACTTTCTTTGAAATCTAGGACCACGAGTTTTAATATATCTTGAGAGTTTGAGTAGTCCTTTACGATTGCCCATCCGTTTGAGGATGGTATACTGCCAGATAAATAAATTAGTGCCCATAGCTTTTTGCAAGCTAACCCAAAATCTTGAAGTGAATCTTGGGTCACGATCAAAACTATGGATCTGAGCGTGCCATGCGACTTCAAAATCTCATTCACGTACATCTACTAGCAAGGCGTTCAAGAAATAAGTCTCCGTATCGGCGAAAATGAGCGAACTTGGTTAATCTATCAACAATAACCCAAATAGCATTGATGCCTTGAGAAACCGTAGGAAGACCCGTAATGAAATCCATAGTAATGTGTTCCCCACTTCCATTCAGGAATCTCAGTGGTTGCAGCGGACCCTTAGGTACAAGATGCTTTCGCCTTTACATTGGCAAGTTAAACACATCGAGATAAACTTTGCAATCTCTCTCTTCGTATTGTTCCACCAAAATGTATGTCGAAGATCACGATACATTTAGTAATTCGAGGATGGATTGCAAATGGTGTCTTTGTGTGCCTCCATCGTAATCTTATACTTGAAATCAGTCGTTAGGAACCTGAAAGTCTAGAGTGGACTCGAAGTATTCCTTCTTCATCGATTCTAAGCTTAGGAATAGCTCCTTCTTGTACTTTCTTCTTAAATACATCATTTCAAGATCGGTGGCTTGAGCGACCTTAACTTTTTCTATTAAAGTTGGCTCTGTCATTATCTTGACATCATCCTTTTCGTTCCGCGTATGATCTTCTTTCAGCAGCGTCATTTCACCACGTTCGCTTTTCGAGATGGTATGGTTAGAATATGTGCGAAATGAGTCGCCTCTTGAGCTCTTGGAAAATCTTCTACGCATTCCTCGCTCCATACAATTTTGTATCTTTTAAAGTCGACTAAGTTAGCGAATGGCGATTCAAGAAAATCCTTCCACGAATCTCAGATAATAACCAGACTAAGCTGAAAGCTACGTATTTAGATTCTTGACTTAGGTTGCTCTCAAGCTGTGACTCGTATCCCAATCTTGGATAGCACGTCACAATGACACCTATCGATTTACTTATCATACGAATATGGCGTCCCTACGGAGAGTGCGGCGGTGAATTCCTGAAAGGAAGTCACAGATAAAGGCTCGGTACCAAATTCTATAGTTGAATTTTAACTCACGAAGTTCAATAGGAGCCATTCGATGTGAGATTTTAGAAATGAGTTTTGTCTGGGGTTCAAAGTATATACAAAATTTAATATCGGGGCTTTGGGAGTAAGCGAAATTCTTGAGAAAATCGTCGGGAAAAATCAATAACAACAAGAATATTATTCAAATCGGCGTGTCTTTATTCAAATCCATAACATGGACTAAGAAAACTTGACATCCAAGTAATAAGCGAATGACTTCATGGCTTCGTATATGAATAAGACCAAAATTTTTTTTAATAAAAGGAATTTCCTTTATTTATTATTTTGAAATAGTAAGGGTTGATTTGATTAATGTGGATAGTTAAGGGTTAAATCATAAAATATTTCAAAATAAGCAGTGGTTATAAAATATTCATTTTGTAGGGGAATATTAGTTTGGTGGTGGAATATTAAATGCTTGTCGGGGAATATTAAATGCGACGGTAGCGACCGTGTGTGGGCCCATGTGAGCGATTGGATGAAAAAAGCGACAAATATAAGTTGGTTAAAAATAACGGGCGTAGTTATTCTGAATTAAAATTTTTGGAATACCGGTGGTTAAAATCTGATGTCTGGCGTGGTTGCCTGATGGCACTTTACGGTATTACGCGATGTTGTTGAATTATTGATCCTTACGTGAAGAAGCCTTTACTCGATAATTTTCCACGATGAATTCTTGTTCGATATTTTATTTTATTGATTGATAATTCTTTGCGTTGATATTTTATATTATTGTTGTTCGATAATTGTCACTTTTGCATTATCTCCATTATCGGATCGATAATTCATATTATTTGAATAATATTATTAGATAGCATTATTGGCGATGTCTAGAAAGTTACATCGAGGAGAGGTTTGGTCACTAATTGCGCGCGATGAGAGAAATCCTTATCGGAAAGCCCCTGCTTTCACAGGAGCGGCTGGTTGTCATAATTGTGATTACGTAATATTATTTGTGAATAATTAATTATTGATTCATATGATAAAAATATTTATTTTATGTGGATATAAATGATGGATTTATTTATGTGGTTATAAATGAAGAAATTATTGTTGAGGTGTTTTATCGATTATTTTACAGTTGGAGGTATTAAAAAAATTAAATCGGGGTTTTGAGATATATTGCGGGGATTATAATTTTTAATCAAATAGTTGGATTAATAGTAATTTTTGGGTATGTTATACATACATAAGTTGAGTATATCCACAAATTTTGAGAGCAGATTAAAAATGTCTGAATGATTTGTTATGAATTTTAAGAGGTGTACGATTAGGAAATTAGGGTTATAATTGATTTTGGTGGAAAATTCTAGAATTGAGTGGGCCCCACTTGTGGTTGGTGAAGAAATGTGCTGAATTTTATTTCAAATGTGGTGGGTGGCAATAGTAGCGAGTAAAAAGCATCGGTGTGGCGGTCGAAATGCCTTGGTGGTAACTAACATTTTCTATAAATAGAGGCTAAGTTAGAATTGAAAATCACACGAAACAAAGTTTTCTCTCTTTCTCTCTATATTATTGGCGTATTTTGTGAGTATTTAGATACTTTGAGAGTTCTTTGTTGATCTGAAGTTTCATTCGACATCACTTGAGCCTTTCCTTAGAAATCTTGATTCTTTGAGGTAAGGGATATTATTTTTTTTTTAATGATATTATTTCTTGATATCATTATCTTTGAAATATTGATCTGAAGTTTTTATCAAATTTGGAACTTTTTCATGTCGGGGTTACTATTCATGAGTTCTTATTCACGAGTTCTTATTCATGAGTTCTTATTCACGATTCTTATTCATTCACGAGTCTTATTAAATGAAGCGTGAAGATGTTTTTTTGGAATTTCTATCTTTTGGTGTCGGTTTACTATTCATGTATATCGGTCTTATTCACGTATCTGACCTTTATTCACGTATCTGACCTTATTCACGTATCTCTGACCTATTCACCAAAAAAAAAAAATTTCTTCTTTTTGTCCAAAACATCTATTTTGGATACTAGCTTTGATTGTATCCATGTTTTGATCATTCTTGAATTTTACACCACTTGATTATTTTTGGGGTATTGTTGGACATGGATAAAACAAAATCTGAATCCTTAATCCTTAATCCTTGTCATTTTGTTTCCTTTGGATTAGTTCTTTAAAAATATTTTTCATCATCCTCGGTCTTAAATGATGATATTATTGAATATCTTTGGCTTTGGTGCAAAGATGAATGATTTCTGAAGAATATCTTTGGCACATAGTGCAAAGATGAGCAGTGTTTTGAGATGAACATGAGCATGTTGAGATGAACATGATTAATATCTTTGGCACATTAGTGCAAAGATGAGCAGTGTTTAAATGAACATGACCAGGTGATGAATATCTTTGGCACATAGTGCAAAGATGAATATTTGATTCGAGATGTATATTGATTGTTATTCTGAGGGATAAAAGATGAGCGATGAACTTTTAAATTCATACATAGAAGATAGTAGTTTGCATTCTCTACTTAACTCTTACAATGAATTATTATTTCATTGCGAATATTGATTGAAAATTTGTTGTCTATTGTATTACATTAAATTTTTCCTGTTGAAGACTAACGATAATTTGTTATATATTATCTTAGTCGTAATATTCTTCTTTGAGCTAGTTGAGCTCACCCTTTTCCTTTTTTCCATTCATTCTTCTCGGGAGGCGAGAATATAGCGAAATGCAGTCGGGGTATGGAATGAAGGTTTTAGAAAGGATTGTTTAGTAGTCCTCACCATTTTTGTAAAATAATGTATCGATAAATGTGATGAGGATTTATGTGAGTATAAATATTATACAGAAGATAATATTTGTATTTAAACTCACAGTTTCTTGTTGTAATAATAAAGTTGTAGTTGTTTACATACCGTGTATTGTGACTTTCGAATGGGTGATGTATACTATTTTGGGGGCGTCGCGGTTGGTATCGAGCTTAGGGATATGATCTCTGGCGGAGATCGGGGAATAGAACTAGGAGGGAGGCAGTAAATCCTTATTAGTGTGTCTACTACTAAGCTTATTTGTTAGTTGGTCGATATATAGGGATATTATGTGATATATTGATTTCCTTAATTAACCCTTGTTTTTATGGCGATGTTTGAGAATGTCGTTGAGAATATTATGATGGAGAGTAAATGAGGCCAGTGGAGATGCTGTCTTTACAGCGAGGAGAGCGTCTGACAGTGGCAATGTTCCTCTGTGAACAACACCTGAAAGCGAGATGATGAGCGAGGGGATGTTTAGAAGCTTTTTGCGGTTCATCACAAAAATCGAGGGCGAGGAGACTTCGTGTTCAAAATCTGAGGAGAAATGATAGCAATTCACGGGTTATCCTGACCAAGCGATTCGAAGTTGGGACCACGAAATTTAAGGAAAGCGGATCCGATCATGCGGCGGAAACATGGGTCAAACAAATTACAAAGATATTCGATGTCTTGGGATGCGGAGGAACGAAGAAGGTTCCATTCGCCACCTTTATGTTAAAATGGCGAAGGCGACTCTTGGTGGGAGTGCGTGAAGCGTACCCATCGGCCCTTTTCGGCGTGTCTTGGGAGGCGTTTGAGAGACTATTTAATGACAAATACTTTCACGAAAGTGTTAAATCGTATGAAGGAAGTGGAGTTCATCGATTAGAGCAAAAACAACATGGCGGTGTCTCGATGCGAGGCAAAGTTTGCGAGTTATCGAGTTTTGCACCTCATTTGGTGGAGAATGAGGAGCGTATGGCGGATGTTTCTTAGAGGTTTGAAACGGCGTCGTCGATATCTCATTTCTCATAAACTTTCTCTTTATTGAGATGTTGTAAGCAGGGCTCGATTATTAGGCGAGATACTTGAAATGCAGTCGGCGAGGACCATAACGAGGATCGTACGAGAGATAGCGATCAGCGAATAATGATAACTGCGGAGAAAAAAGCGAGGCGAACGAAAAATGGTAACCACTCTGGTGGTAATCATGGTCGTGAAAAGCGAAAGAAGCGAGTCGGGAGGAGATTTTAAAGAGAGATTTAACAACGACTATGTGAAGGCAGCGGTCTTGGCGACAAGCCCCGGTTTTCTAGGGAGGAGAAACGACCACCGGTCATATCTTCTAAAATCACGGAAAAGAGGACATATCGGTCAAGCGCCTGACAGATTCAAGGTATGCTATAGTTGTGGAAAGGAAGGACATATCGCTTTCGAATTATGCGATGGCGAAACCTAGTTCGTGAGGGGCGGTGACTCGAAAAACATCCCGAAAAAATCAAAGTCAGCGATTAGGGAAGGCGTTTGTTGTGGTTGGTCATAATCGAGAACCCAAGCGAGGTGATCACGGGTAAGTATTTATAAATTCTTGCGAAGTTTATACCTTACTTGATCTGGGTCTTACCCGTTCATTTATCTCTCTGCGTGTGCTCAGCGTTTAAACTTGACTCAGGAGAAATTAGACTTTGACTATATCTGTGGAAACTCAGTTAGGAGAAACTTTCATCACATCCACTTTTTTATAAATCTTGTTTGATTCAAGTTGGCACCATCACCTTACACATTGACCTTATCTCTTTAAAGATACTTGCTTTTGATGTGATTTTAGGGATTGATTGGTTAACTACTCATCATACCAAAATTGATTGTTTTTAAATAAGGTTGTTAGTTTTCATATTCTAACTTGACTGTTTTATGCAATTCAAACAACTAAACCATTAAAATCAATCAACTATCATATCTAATCATAAAAGCTATTAGTTTATTGAAAAGCGGATGTCGAGCTTTCTTAGCCCATGTTATGGATTTGAATAAAGACCGTCAAATTTGAATAATATTCTGTTGTTATTGACTTTCTGGCGTATTTCTGAAGAACTTCGGTCTACCCCGAGCGTGAAGTTGAATTCTTTATTGATCTTGAACTGAGTACAAGCCCATTTCTAAAACCCCATGTCGAATGGCTCTATTGAACTTGAGGAGTTAAAGGTCCAACTACGAGGAATTGTTGGACATCGGTTTCATTAAATCTAGTACATCTCCTTGGGGTGCTCTGTTTTTATTTGTAAAAAAAAAGGCGGGGAGTATCGACTTTGTATTGACTATCGGGAATTGAACCATGTCACCATCGAGAATAGGTATCCTCTACCTCGTATTGATGACTTGTTTGACCGATTCTGAGGGCACAATTCTTTTCAAAAATCGATCTTAGATTACGGATATCATCGGTGAAAATTAGGCGAGGATATTCAAAGGCGCCTTGAGAACTTCGGTATGGGCATTATGAATTCTTAGTCGTGTCTTTTCGGACTAACTAATGCTCCTGCTGACTTTCATGGATATGATGAGCCAGTATTCAGGAATATTTGGATCGATTCGTTGTTGTCTTTATTGATGACATCCTTATATATTCAAAAAGTCGTGAAGATCATGAGCACCATTTGAAAATTGGTACTCGAAGGCTTCGTGAAAACCAACTATATGCCAAATTGAAGAAATCGAGAGTTACGGCGAGAGAGTAGCATTTCTTGGGCATGTGGTGTGTCAAAACATGGAGTATCTGTTGATCGTGAAGATTGAAGCAATCTGAAGTTAGAACAATAGAAGTCGGTGGTGAAATCGTAGCTTTTGGGCTTATTGGTTATTATCGGAGATTAGTGGAAGGGTTTTCTCGAATCGCTTCTCCATTAACTTCATTAACTTTCGAAAGGATCTGAAATTCGTTTGGAATGAAGAATCGAGAAAAGTTTCCAAGAGCTTAAGAGGAGACTTATTTGGCTTTTGTTACAACAATACCATCTGGTTGGGATGGATTTGTTATCTCTGATGATGCTTGAGGCAAAGGGTTAGGATGTGTTCTCATGCAGCGTGGGAAAGTCATAGCTTTATGCCTCGCGACAACTTAAAAAAGTATATGAGAGGAATTATCCTACTTTCGTGATCTAGAGTTAGCGGCCCGATCGTTTCAGCGCTTAAAGATATGGAGCCTTATCTATATGGGGAGAAAGTGGAGATATATTGGACCATAAAAAGCCTTAAATATTTCTTCACTCAAAAAGAACTCGACATCTTGGCGGCGACGTTGGCTCGAGCTATTGAAGACTACGACCACACTATTGATACCATCACAGTAAAAGCGAGAGCGTGGTAGTGGCGCGCGTTGAGTAGAAGATCATATCTTGAGGAGCAGTGCGATGATGTCAGTATCTGCGTAGAGCCCGACTTTAATAGAAAAAGTTAAGGTTGCTCGAGCCCAGCAGGCCCGGGGCGATCGTATGAAGAAGAAAATCTGAAGAAGGAGCTATTAGGGCGAGAATTGATGAAGAAGGAATACTTGAGTCCACTCTGAACTTTGTGTTCTAACGACTCGATTTGAAGTCTGAAGATTATGATGGAGCACACAATACACCATTTGCAATCCATCACGGAAATACTAAAATGTATCGTGATCTTGACATACATTTTGGTGGAATAATATGAAGAGAGAGATTGCAAAGTTTATCTCGATGTGTTTAACTTGCCCGGCGTGTAAAGGCGGACATCTAGTACCTAAGGGTCCGTTGCAACCACTTGAGATTAGGAATGGAAGTGGGAACACATTACCATGGATTTAGTTCTGGTCTTCTACGGTTTCTCTCAAGCATCAATCTTATTTGGGTTATTGTTGATAGATTAACCAAATCTGCTCATTTCTTGCCGTCTGGGAGACTTATTCCTTGAGCGTCTTGCTAGTATATGCGTAAATGAGATTGTGAGGTTGCATGGCATGCTGTATCCATAGTTTGGATCGTGACCCAAGATTCACTTCAAGATTTTGGGTTAGCTTGCAAAAAGCTATGAGCGCAGTTTGCGATTTAGTTGACATACCATCCCCCCAAGCAGACGAGACGATCGAGAGGACTATTCAAACTCTTGAAGATTTATTAAGACTACGTGTCCTGAGACTTCAAGGGGTAGTTGGGATAAGTATTTACCATTGGTGGAATTCTCCTACAACAACGATTATCGAGCAAGTATAGGTGTGGCTCCATTGAAGCATTATATGGGCCGAAAATGTAGTTCTCTCGATATATATGTTGGGATGAGGTGGGTGAAGCAACATTGTTGGGACCCGAGTTAAATGCGTATGACTCTGAAAAAGATCCAAATGATTGACAGCGTATACAAAGCGGCTCAAGATCGACAAAAAGAGTTATCGGATCTTCATCGAAAGGGCGTGGAATTTAATGTAGGGGATCATGTATTGTTGCGAGTTGCTCCATGGAAGGGAGTTACAAGATTTGGGAAGAGAGAAAAGCTCGATCCACGATTTATTGGTCCATTTCAAATTCTTGGCCAAGTAGGAAATGTAGCTATAGACTTGCGTTACCTCAAAGTATGTCTACGTGTTCATAATGTGTTTCACATATACGTACTTAAATAAATATGTGAAAGACCGAACCACGTTATTGAGTTAGAGCCAGGACGAGATAGCCAGAAGACTTAGCGTGTGAGGAGGTACTGTCAAGATCTTGGATAGGAAGGAGCATGTCCTACTGTATGAAAGTCGTACCACAAGTTAAAGTTTTGTGGAGGAATCATCTTTATAGAGGAAATGACACAGGAATTGGAAGCGGAAATGAAAGCGAGGTATCCTCACCTTTTGAAACACAGTCGTCGTCGATTTAGAGGGAAATTTTCATAAGGAGGGAGGTTGTAAGACCGAAAATTTTTTAAATAAAAGGAATTTCCTTTATTTATTATTTTGAAATAGTAAGGGTTGATTTGATTAATGTGGATAGTTAAGGGTTAAATCATAAATATTTCAAAATAAGCAGTGTGTTATAAAATATTCATTTTGTGGGGAATATTAGTTTGGTGGTGGAATATTAAATCTTTGTCGGGGAATATTAAATGCGACGGTAGCGACCGTGTGTGGGCCCCATGTGAGCGATTGGATGAAAAAAGCGACAATATAAGTTGGTTAAAAATAACGGCGTAGTTATTCTGAGATTAAAATTTGTTGGAATACCGGTGGTTAAAATCTGATGTCTGGCGTGGTTGCCGCGATGGCGCGCGGTATTACGCGATATTGTTGAATTATTGATCCTTACGTGAAAGCCTTTACTCGATAATTTTCCACGGTGAATTCTTGTTCGATATTTTATTTTATTGATTGATAATTCTTTGCGTTGATATTTTATATTATTGTTGTTCGATAATTGTCCTTTGCATTATCTCCATTATCGGATCGATAATTCATATTATTTGAATAATATTATTAGATAGCATTATTGCGCATGTCTAGAAAGTTACATCGAGGAGGTTTGGTCACTAATTGCGGCGCCCGATGAGGAAAATCCTTATCGGAAAGCCCCTGCTTTCACAGGAGCGGCTGGTTGTCATAATTGTGATTACGTAATATTATTTGTGAATAATTAATTATTGATTCATATGATAAAAAATATTTATTTTATGTGGATATAAATGATGGATTTATTTATGTGGTTATAAATGAAGAAATTATTGTTGAGGTGTTTTATCGATATTTTACAGTTGGGGTATTAAAAATTAAATCGGGGTTTTGAGATATATTGCGGGGATTATAATTTTTAATCAAATAGTTGGATTAATAGTAATTTTTGGGTATGTTATACATACATAAGTTGAGTATATGTCCACAAATTTTGAGCAGATTAAAAATGCACGAATGATTTGTTATGAATTTTAAGAGGTGTACGATTAGGAAATTAGGGTTATAATTGATTTTGGTGGAAAATTCTAGAATTGAGTGGGCCCCCACTTGTGGTTGGTGAAGAAATGTGCTGAATTTTATTTCAAATGTGGTGGGTGGCAATAGTAGCGAGTAAAAAAACATCGGTGGCGGTCGAAATGCCTTGGTAATTAACATTTTCTATAAATAGAGGCTTTAAGTTAGAATTGAAAATCACACGAAACAAAGTTTTCTCTCTTTCTCTCTATATTATTGGCGTATTTTGTGAGTATTTAGATACTTTGAGAGTTCTTTATTGATCTGAAGTTTCATTCGACATCACTTGAGCCTTTCCTTAGAAATCTTGATTCTTTGAGGTAAGGGATATTATTTTTTTTTAATAATGATATTATTTCTTGATATCATTATCTTTGAAATATTGATCGAAGTTTTTATCAAATTTGGAACTTTTTCATGTCGGGGTTTTATTCATGAGTTCTTATTCACGAGTTCTTATTCATGAGTTCTTATTCACGATTCTTATTCACGAGTCTTATTAAGTGAAGCGTGAAGATGTTTTTTGGAATTTCTATCTTTTGGTGTCGGTTTACTATTCATGTATCTCGGTCTTATTCACGTATCTGGCCTTTATTCACGTATCTGACCTTATTCACGTATCTGACCTTTTTCACCAAAAAAAAAAAATTTCTTCTTTTTGTCCAAAACATCTATTTTGGATACTAGCTTTGATTGTATCCATGTTTTGATCATTCTTGAATTTTACACCTTTGATTATTTTTTTGGTATTGTTGGACATGGATAAAACAAAAAATCTGAATCCTTAATCCTTAATCCTTGTCATTTTGTTTCCTTTGGATTAGTTCTTTAAAAATATTTTCATCATCCTCGGTCTTAAATGATGATATATTGAATATCTTTGGCTTTGGTGCAAGATGAATGATTTCTGAAGAATATCTTTGGCACAGTGCAAAGATGAGCAGGTGTTGAGATGAACATGTTGAGATGAACATGAGTGATTAATATCTTTGGCACATAGTGCAAAGATGAGCAGTGTTTAAATGAACATGACCCGGTGATGAATATCTTTGGCTGTGGTGCAAAGATGAATATTTGATTCGGATGTATATTGATTGTTGTTCTGGGGGATAAAAGATGAGCGATGAACTTTTAAATTCATACATAGAAGATAGTAGTTTGCATTCTCTACTTAACTCTTACAATGAATTATTATTTCATTGCGAATATTGATTGAAAATTTGTTGTATATTGTATTACATTAAATTTTTCTGTTGAAGACTAACGATAATTTGTTGTATATTATCTTAGTCGTAATATTCTTCTTGAGCTAGTTGAGCTCACCCTTTTCCTTTTGTTCCATTCTTCTCGGGGAGGCGAGAATATATAGCGATGCAGTCGGGGTATGGAATGAAGGTTTTAGAAAGGATTGTTTAGTAGTCCTCACCATTTTGTAAAATAATGTATCGATAAATGTGATGAGGATTTATGTGAGTATAAATATTATGCAGAGAAGATAATATTTGTATTTAAACTCACAGTTTCTTGTTGTAATAATAAAGTTGTAGTTGTTTACATACCATGTATTGTACAACTCGGAATGGGTGATGTATACTATTTTGGGGGCGTCGCGGTTGGTATCGAGCTTAGGGATATGATCTCTGGCGGAGATCGGGGAATAGAACTAGGAGGGAGGCGAGTAAATCCTTGTTAGTGTGTCTACTAAGCTTATTTGTTAGTTAGTCGATATATAGGGATATTATGTGATATATTGATTTCCTTAATTAACCCTTGTTTTATGGCGGTGTTTGAGAATGTCGTTGAGAATATTATGATGGAGTAAATGAGGCCAGTGGAGATGCTGTCTTTACAGCGAGGAGAGCGTCTGTGGCAATGTTCCTCTGTGAACAACACCATGCTGGCGAGATGATGAGCGAGGGATGTTTAGAAGCTTTTTGCGATTCATGCAAAATCGAGGAGGAGACTTCGTGTTCAAAATCTGAGGAGAAATGATAGCGATTCACGGGTTATCACGTGACCAGCGATTCGAAGTTGGGACCACGAAATTTAAGGAAAGCGGATCCGATCATGGCGGAAACATGGGTCGAACAAATTACAAGATATTCGATGTCTTGGGATGCGGAGAACGAGAAGGTTCCATTCGCCACCTTTATGTTAAAATGGCGAAGCGGACTCTTTGGTGGGAGTGCGTGAAGCGTACCCATCGGTACTTTTCGGCGTGTCTTGGGAGGCGTTTGAGAGACTATTTAATGACAAATACTTTCACGAAAGTGTTAAATCGTATGAAGGAAGTGGAGTTCATCAGATTAGAGCAAAACAACATGGCGGTGTCTCGATGCGAGGCAAAGTTTGCGAGTTATCGAGTTTGCACCTCATTTGGTGGAGAATGAGGAGCGTATGGCGGATGTTTCTTAGAGGTTTGAAACGGCGTCGTCGATATCTCATTTCTCATAAACTTTCTCTTTATTGAGATGTTGTAAGCGGGGCTCGATTATTAGGCGAGATACTTGAAATGCGGTCGGTGAGGACCATAACGAGGATCGTACGAGAGATAGCGATCAGCGAGAATAATGATAACTGCGGAGAAAAGCGAAGCGGCGGACGAAATGGTAACCACTCTGGTGGTAATCATGGTCGTGAAAAGCGAAGAAAGCGAGTCGGGAGGAGATTTTAAAGAGAGAGATTTAACAACGACTATGTGAAGGCAGCGGTCTTGCGTGACAAGCTGGTTTAAGGGAGAGAAAACGACCACCGGTCGTATATTCTACAAATCACGGAAAAGAGGGACATATCGGTCAAGCGCCCTAGCATTCAAGGTATCTTATAGTTGTGGAAAGGAAGGACATATCGCTTTCGAATTATGCGGTGGCGAAACCTAGTTCGGCGAGGCGGTGACTCGAAAAACATCCCGAGAAAAAATCAAAGTCAGCGATTAGGGAAGGCGTTTGTTGTGGTTGTCATCATAATCGAGGAACCCAAGCGAGGTGATCACGGGTAAGCTATTTATAAATTCTTGCGAAGTTTATACCTTACTTGATCTGGTCTTTACCCATTCATTTATCTCTCTGCGTGTGCTCAGCGTTTAAACTTGACTCAGGAGAAATTAGACTTTGACCTATCTGTGGAAACTCAGTTAGGAAAAACTTTCATCACATCCACATTGTTTATAAATCTTGTTTGATTCAGTTGGCACCATCACCTTACACATTGACCTTATCTCTTTAAAGATACTTGCTTTTGATGTGATTTTAGGGATTGATTGGTTAACTACTCATCATCATACCAAAATTGATTGTTTTAAATAAGGTTGTTAGTTTTCATATTCTAACTTGACTGTTATGCAATTCAACAACTAAACCATTAAAATCAATCAATATCATCATATCTAATCATAAAAATATTATTTATTATTGAAAAAGCGGATGTCGAAGCTTTCTTAGCCCATGTTATGGATTTGAATAAAGACCGTCAATTTGAATAATATTCTGTTGTTATTGACTTTCTGGCGTATTTCTGAAGAACTTCCGGTCTACCCCGAGCGTGAAGTTGAATTCTTTATTGATCTTGAACTGAGTACAAAGCCCATTTCTAAAACCCCATATCGAATGGCTCTATTGAACTTGAGGAGTTAAAGGTCCAATACGAGGAATTGTTGGACATCGGTTTCGATTAAATCTAGTACATCTCCTTGGGGTGCTCTGTTTTATTTGTAAAAAAAAAAGGCGGGGAGTATCGACTTTGTATTGACTATCGGGAATTGAACCATGTCACCATCGAGAATAGGTATCCTCTACCTCGTATTGATGACTTGTTTGACCCGATTCTGAGGGGCACAATTCTTTTCAAAAATCGATCTTAGATTACGGATATCATCGGTGAAAATTAGGCGAGGATATTCAAAGCGCCTTGAGAACTTCGGTATGGGCATTATGAATTCTTAGTCGTGTCTTTCGGACTAACTAATGCTCCTATGACTTTCATGGATATGATGAGCAAGTATTCAGGAATATTTGGATCGATTCGTTGTTGTCTTTATTGATGACATCCTTATATATTCAAAAAGTCGTGAAGATCATGAGCACCATTTGAAATTTGGTACTCGAAGGCTTCGTGAAAACCAACTATATGCCAAATTGAAGAAATCGAGTTACGGCGAGGAAGTAGCCTTTCTTGGGCATAATGGTGTCAAAACATGGAGTATCTGTTGATCCGTGAAGATTGAAGCAATCTGAAGTTAGAACAATAAAGTCGGTGGTTGAAATCGTAGCTTTTGGGCTTAAATTTGGTTATTATCGGAGATTAGTGGAAGGGTTTTCTCGAATCGCTTCTCCATTAACTTCATTAACTTTCGAAGGATCTGAAATTCGTTTGGAATGAAGAAGAATCGAGAAAAGTTTCCAAGAGCTTAGAGGAGACTTATTTGGCTTTGTTACTAACAATACCATCTGGTTGGGATGGATTTGTTATCTCTGATGATCTTGAGCAAAGGGTTAGGATGTGTTCTCATGCAGCGTGGGAAAGTCATAGCCTATGCCTCGCGACAACTTAAAAAGTATGAGAGGAATTATCCTACTTTCATGATCTAGAGTTAGCGGCCCGATCGTTTCATGTTAAAGATATGGAGCCTTATCTATATGGGGAGAAAGTGGAGATATATTCGGACCATAAAAAGCCTTAAATATTTCTTCACTCAAAAAAGAACTCGACATCTTGGCGGACGACGTTGGCTCGAGCTATTGAAGACTACGACCACACTATTGATACCATCACAGTAAAAGCGAGCGTGGTAGGTGGCGCGTTGAGTAGAAGATCATATCTTGAGGAGCAGTGCGATGATGTCAAGTATCTGCGTAGAGCCCGACTTTAATAGAAAAAAGTTAAGGTTGCTCGAGCCAGGCAGGCAGGAGGCGTCATTATGAAGAAGAAAGTCTGAAGGAGCTATTAGGGCGAGAATTGATGAAGAAGGAATACTTGAGTCCACTCTGAGACTTTGTGTTCTAACGACTACGATTTGAAGTCTGAATTATGATGGAGCACCTGATACACCATTTGCAATCCATCACGGAAGTACTAAAATGTATCGTGATCTTGACATACATTTTGGTGGAATAATATGAAGAGAGAGATTGCAAAGTTTATCTCGATGTGTTTAACTTGCCCGGCGTGTAAAGGCGGACATCTAGTACCTAAGGGTCCGTTGCAACCACTTGAGATTAGGAATGGAAGTGGGAACACATTACCATGGATTTAGTTCACGGGTCTTCCTACGGTTTCTCAAGGCATCAATCTTATTTGGGTTATTGTTGATAGATTAACCAAATCTGCTCATTTCTTGCCGTCTGGGAGACTTATTCCTTGAGCGTCTTGCTTTGTATATGCGTAAATGAGATTGTGAGGTTGCATGGCATGCTGTATCCATAGTTTGGATCGTGACCCAAGATTCACTTGAAGATTTTGGGTTAGCTTGCAAAAAAAGCTATGAGCGCAGTTTGCGATTTAGTTGACATACCATCCCCAAAGCAGACGAACAATCGAGAGGGACTATTCAAACTCTTGAAGATTTATTAAGACTACGTGTCCTGAGACTTCAAGAGGCGGTTGGGATAAGTATTTACCATTGGTGGAATTCTCCTACAACAACGAGTTATCGAGCAAGTATAGGTGTGGCTCCATTGAAGCATTATATGGGCCGAAAATGTGGTTCTCTCGATATGTTGGGATGAGGTGGGTGAAGCAACATTGTTGGGACTAGAGTTAAATGCGTATGACTACGAAAAGATCGAATGATTAACAAGCGTATACAAAAGCGGCTCAAGATCGACAAAAGAGTTATCACGGATCTTCATCGAAAGGGCGTGGAATTTAATGTGAGGGGATCATGTATTGTTGCGAGTTGCCCGTGGAAGGGAGTTACAAGATTTGGGAAGAGAGAAAGCTCGATCCACGATTTATTGGTCCATTTCAAATTCTTGGCCAGAGTAGGAAATGTAGCTATAGACTTGCGTTACCTCAAAGTATGTCTAAATGTTCATAATGTGTTTCACATATCATGCTTAAATAAATATGTGAAAGACCGAACCACGTTATTGAGTTAGAAGCCGGGACGAGATAGCCAGAAGACTTAGCGTGTGAGGAGGTACTATCAAGATCTTGGATAGGAAGGAGCATGTCCTACTGCGATGAAAATCGTACCACAAGTTAAAGTTTTGTGGAGGAATCATCTTATAGAGGAAATGACACAGGGAATTGGAAGCGGAAATGAAAGCGAGGTATCCTCACCTTTTGAAACACACAGTCGTCGTCGATTTAGAGACGAAATTTCATAAGGAGGGAGGTTGTAAGACCAGAAATTTTTTAAATAAAAGGAATTTCCTTTATTTATTATTTTGAAATAGTAAGGGTTGATTTGATTAATGTGGATAGTTAAGGGTTAAATCATGAAATATTTCAAAATAAGCAGTGGTTATAAAATATTCATTTTGTCGGGAATATTAGTTTGGTGTAAATGGAATATTAAATCTTTGTCGGGGAATATTAAATGCGACGGTAGCGACCATGTGTGAGCCCCATATGTGAGCGATTGGATGAAGAAAGCACAAATATAAGTTGGTTAAAAATAGCGGCGTAGTTATTCTGAGTTAAGGCATTTGGAATACCGGTTGGTTAAAATCTGATGTCTGGCGTGGTTGCCGCGATGGCACGCGGTATTACGCATATTGTTGAATTATTGATCCTTACGTGAAGGCCTTTACTCGATAATTTTCCACGATGATTCTTATTCGATATTTTATTTTATTGATTGATAATTCTTTGCGTTGATATTTTATATTATTGTTGTTCGATAATTGTCCTTTGCATTTATCTCCATTATCGGATCGATAATTCATATTATTTGAATAATATTATTAGATAGCATTATTGGCGATGTCTAGAAAGTTACATCGAGGAGAGGTTTGGTCACCTAATTGCGGCGCCCGATGAGGAGAAATCCTTATCGGAAGCCCCTGCTTTCACAGGAGCGGCTGGTTGTCATAATTGTGATTACGTAATATTATTTGTGAATAATTAATTATTGATTCATATGATAAAAAAATATTTATTTTATGTGGATATAAATGATGGATTTATTTATGTGGTTATAAATGAAGAAATTATTGTTGAGGTGTTTTATCGATATTTTACAGTTGGAGGTATTAAAAATTAAATCGGGGTTTTTGAGATATATTGCGGGGATTATAATTTTTAATCAAATAGTTGGATTAATAGTAATTTTTGGGTATGTTATACATACATAAGTTGAGTATATGTCCACAAATTTTGAGCAGATTAAAAATGCGAATGATTTGTTATGAATTTTAAGAGGTGTACGATTAGGAAATTAGGGTTATAATTGATTTTGGTGGAAAATTCTAGAATTGAGTGGGCCCCACTTGTGGTTGGTGAAGAAATGTGCTGAATTTTATTTCAAATGTGGTGGGTGGCAATAGTAGCGAGTAAAAGCCATCGGTGGCGGTCGAAATGCCTTGGTAATTTAACGTTTTCTATAAATAGAAATTTAAGTTAGAATTGAAAATCACACGAAAACAAAGTTTTCTCTCTTTCTCTCTATATTATTATTGGCGTATTTTGTGAGTATTTAGATACTTTGAGAGTTCTTTGTTGATCTGAGTTTCATTCGACATCACTTGAGCCTTTCCTTAGAAAATCTTGATTCTTTGAGGTAAGGGATTATTTTTTTTTTTCGTAATGATATTATTTCTTGATATCATTATCTTTGAAATATTGATCTGAAGTTTTATCAAATTTGGAACTTTTTCATGTCGGGTTACTATTCATGAGTTCTTATTCACGAGTTCTTATTCATGAGTTCTTATTCACGATTCTTTCACAAGTCTTATTAAGCGAAAGCGTGAAGATGTTTTTGTGGAATTTCTATCTTTTGGTGTCGGTTTACTATTCATGTATCTGATCTTATTCACGTATCTGACCTTTATTCACGTATCTGACCTTATTCACGTATCTGACACTATTCACCAAAAAAATAAAATTTCTTCTTTTTGTCCAAAACATCTATTTTGGATACTAGCTTTGATTGTATCCATGTTTTGATCATTCTTGAATTTTACACCACTGTGATTATTTTTGGGGTATTGTTGGACATGGATAAAACAAAATCTGAATCCTTAATCCTTAATCCTTGTCATTTTGTTTCCTTTGGATTAGTTCTTTAAAAATATTTTCATCATCCTCGGTCTTAAATGATGATATTATTGAATATCTTTGGCTTTGTGGTGCAAGATGAATGATTTCTGAGAATATCTTTGGCACATAGTGCAAATGAATGATGAGCAGTGTTGAGATGAACATGAACATGGCCAAGTGATTAATATCTTTGGCACATGGTGCAAAGATGAGCAGTGTTTAAATGAACATGACCAGTGATGAATATCTTTGGCTTTGTGGTGCAAAGATGAATATTTGATTCGGATGTATATTGATTGTTATTCTGAGGGATAAAAGATGAGCGATGAACTTTTAAATTCATACATAGAAGATAGTAGTTTGCATTCTCTACTTAACTCTTACAATGAATTATTATTTCATTGCGAATATTGATTGAAAATTTGTTGTCTATTGTATTACATTAAATTTTTCCTGTTGAAGACTAACGATAATTTGTTGTATATTATCTTAGTCGTAATATTCTTCTTGAGCTAGTTGAGCTCACCCTTTTCCTTTTGTTCCATTCTTCTCGGGAGGCGAGAATATAAGCGAGTGCAGTCGGGGTATGGAATGAAGGTTTTAGAAAAGGATTGTTTAGTAGTCCTCACCATTTTGTAAAATAATGTATCGATAAATGTGATGAGGATTTATGTGAGTATAAATATTATGCAGAAGATAATATTTGTATTTAAACTCACAGATTTCTTGTTGTAATAATAAAGTTGTAGTTGTTTACATGGGTGATGTATACATGTATTGACTTAGGGATATGATCTACGGGTGATGTATACGAAACATGGGTCGAAACAAATTACAGATATTCGATGTCTTGGGATGCGGAGAACGAAGGTTCCATTCGCCACCTTTATGTTAAAGTGGCGGCGGACTCTTCTTGGTGGGAATGCGTGAAGCGTACCATCGAGCCTTTTCGGCGTGTCTTGGGAGGCGTTTGAGAGACTATTTAATGACAAATACTTTCACGAAAGTGTTAAATCGTATGAAGGAAGTGGAGTTCATTAGATTAGAGCAAAATAACATGGCGGTGTCTCGATGCGAGGCAAAGTTTGCGAGTTATCGAGTTTACACCTCATTTGGTGGAGAATGAGGAGCGTTATGTGCGGATGTTTCTTAGAGGTTTGAAACCGGCGTCGTCGATATCTCATTTCTCATAAACTTTCTCTTTATTCGGATGTTGTAAGCGAGGCTCGATTATTAGGCGAGATACTTGAAATGCAGTCGGTGAGGACCATAACGAGGATCGTACCGAGATAGCGATCAGCGAGAATAATGATAACTGCGGAGAAAAAAGCGAATGGACGAAATGGTAACCACTCTGGTGGTAATCATAGTCGTGAAAAGCGAAAGAAGCGAGTCGGGGAGGAGATTTTAAAGAGGAGATTTAACTACGACTATGTGAAGGCAGCAGTCTTGGCGTGACAAGCCCAGTTCTAAGGGAGGAGAAACGACCACCGGTCGTATCTTCTGAAATCACGGAAAAAGAGGACATATCGATCAAAGCGCCTGACAGTTCAAGGTATGCTATAGTTGTGGAAAGGAAGGACATATCGCTTCGAATTATGCGATGGCGAAACCTAGTTCGTGAGGGCGGTGACTCGAAAGAATGTCGAGAAAAATCGAAAAGTCAGCGATTAGGGAAGGCGTTTGTTGTATTTGGTCATAATCGAGGAACCCAAGCGAGGTGATCACGGGTAAGCTATTTATAAATTCTTGTGAAGTTTATACCTTACTTGATCTCGGTCTTTACCCATTCATTTATCTCTCTGCGTGTGCTCAGCGTTTAAACTTGACTCGGGAGAAATTAGACTTTGACTATCTGTGGAAACTCAGTTGGGAGAAACTTTCATCACATCCTTTGTTTATAAATCTTGTTTGATTCAAGTTGGCACCATCACCTTACACATGACCTTATCTCTTTAAAGATACTTGCTTTTGATGTGATTTTAGGGATTGATTGGTTAACTACTCATCATGCCAAAATTGATTGTTTTAAATAAGGTTGTTAATTTTCATATTCTAACCAACTTTGTTATGCAATTCAAAACAACTAAACCATTAAAATCAATCACTTATCATATCTAATCATAAAAAAGCTATTAGTTTATTGAAAAGCGGATGTCGAAACTTTCTTAGCCCATGTTATGGATTTGAATAAAGACCGTCAAATTTGAATAATATTCTGTTGTTATTGACTTTCTGGCGTATTTCCCGAAGAACTTCCGATCTACCCCGAGCGTGAAGTTGAATTCTTTATTGATCTTGAACACAGATACAAAGCCCATTTCTAAAACCCATGTCGAATGGCTCTATTGAACTTGAGGAGTTAAAGGTCAACTACGAGAATTGTTGGACATCGGTTTCGATTAAATCTAGTACATCTCCTTGGGGTGCTCTGTTTTATTTGTAAAAAGAAAAGGCGGGGAGTATCGACTTTATATTGACTATCGGGAATTGAACCATATCACCATCGAGAATAGGTATCCTCTACCTCGTATTGATGACTTGTTTGACCGATTCAAGAGGCACAATTCTTTTCAAAATCGATCTTAGATTACGGATATCATCGGTGAAAATTAGGCGAGGATATTCAAAGGCGCCTTGAGAACTTCGGTATGGGCATTATGAATTCTTAGTCGTGTCTTTGGACTAACTAATGCTCTGCGACTTTCGTGGATATGATGAGCCAAGTATTCAAGGAATATTTAAGCTCACCTTTTCCTTTTTGTTCCATTCTTCTCGGGGAGGCGAGAATATAAGCGAAATGCAGTCGGGTATGGAATGAAGGTTTTAAAAATTGTTTAGTAGTCCTCGCCATTTTGTAAAATAATGTATCGATAAATGTGATGAGGATTTATGTGAGTATAAATATTATCTAGAAGATAATATTTGTATTTAAACTCCGGTTTCTTGTTGTAATAATAAAGTTGTAGTTGTTTACATACCATGTATTGTGACACTTCGAATGGGTGATATATACCTATTTTGGGGGCGTCATGATATGTCCTTCTTTTCCTGATTATAGCGTACCTTAAGCTATTGTGGGCGGTTTGGACTAATATGTCCCTCTTTTCGCATTTATAACATATAATGGGTGGTGGATTCTCCTCCCACCCAGAACCGATTCTTTGCAAAACTGTCATCTTCACATAGTTAGTTGTTAAATCTCCTCTTTTTAAAATCTCCTCTGACTTTCGACTTTATTTTCATGGCCATGATTACCACGGTGTGGTTACCATTTACATCAAATCTGTTTCTTTCTCATGAGTTATCATTATTACATTGTTGCTATCTACGATCGATCTGGTTGTGGTCCCTCGGTTGGCCGTACTTTCGTTATCTCGCTTTCTAAATAATTGAGCCTGTTTTTCTTATCTCTGAATAAAGAAAATTTATGAGAAATGAGATCTTGGCGTATCTTGGGTTTCAAACCTCTAAGAAACATCCGCGTCATCGTTCCTCATTCTCCACCAAATGAGGTGCAAACACGGATAACTCTGAAACTTTGCCTCGTCTTGAGACAAATCGTATTGTTTTGCTCTGTCGATGAACTCCAACTTCCTTACTATAATGAACACTTTCGGGAAAGTATTTGTCATTAAATAGTTCTGAAAGCGTCTCCCGAGACATCTTGAGTCTTGGTGGATGGAGTGCATGACTTCCCGAACTCCCACCGATGAATCACTCGCCATGCGGAACATAAAGGTGGCGAATGGAACCTTCTGTTCTCGTCGTCCCAGACATCGAATATCTTGGTAATTTGTTTGACCCGTGTTTCCTTGGTGATGGGATCGGCTTTCCCTTAAATTACGGTGGTCCCGACTCTTTGAGCTAACATTTGTGACAACGTGTAATTCTTATCATTTCCTCCTGTATTTTGAACACACGAGTCTCCTCGTGCGATTTTGCGTGAGCTGAAAAACTTCTAAACATTCCTTACGTTCTCATCTAACTTCCGGTTGGTGTTGTTCGCGGGAGGAACATTGCCCGACTGTTGCGTTCTCCTAGTTGGTGAGCAGGCATCTCCGTGGTCTCATTTACTCCTTTGTTAATATTCTCGGTCGACATTCTCAAATCTCATTGTCGTAAAATAAGGGTTAATTAAGGAAATCGATATATCACATAATATCCACATATCTTGACCATAACAAATAAGCTTAGGTAGGACACCTTAGCGAAGGATTTACTCGTCTCTCCCTTCTTCTAGTTCTATTCCCGATCTCATTGGAGATCGTATCCTAAACTTCGATACCAAGCATGTGCGCCCCAAAAATAGGTATACATTGTAAGACCAAAAAATTTTTAAATAAAAAGGAATTTCCTTTATTTATTATTTTGAAATAGTAAGGGTTGTTTTGATTAATGTGGATAGTTAAGGGGTAAAATCATAAATATTTCAAAATAAGCAAGTGGTTATAAAATATTCATTGTTGTCGGGGAATATTAGTTTGGTGGTGGAATATTAAATGCTTGTCGGGAATATTAAATGCTGACGGTAGCGACCGTGTGTGGGCCCCATAATGGAAGCGATTGGATGAGGAAAAGCGACAAAGTTTGGGTGGTTATAAATAGCGGCGTAGTTATTCTGAGATTAAAGGCATGGTTATTCTGAATTAGGGCATTTGGAATACCGGTTGGTTAAAATCTGATGTCTGGCGTGGTTGCCGCGATGGCACTTGCGGTATTGCAGCGATATTGTTGAATTATTGATTAAATGCGTGAGATGGCCTTTACTCGATAATTTTCCACGATAATTCTTTATTCGATATTTTATTTTATTGATTCGATAATTCTTTGCGTTGATATTTTATATTATTGTTGTTCGATAATTGTCCTTTGCAATATTTCCCATTATCGGATCGATAATTCATATTATTTGAATAATATTATTAGATAACATTATTGGCAATGTCTAGAAAGTTACATCTAAGGAGAGGTTTGGTCACCTAATTGCGGCAGATGAGGAGAGATCCTTATTGGAAAGCCCCTCTTTCAGGAGGAGCGACTGGTTGTCATAAATGTGATTACGTAATATTATTTGTGAATAATTAATTATTGATTCATATGATAAGGAAATATTTATTTTATATGAATATAAATGATGGATTTATTTATGTGGTTATTAATGAAGGAATTAATCTTTGAGATGTTTTATTTGTATTTTGTCGGGATTGGAGGTATTAAAAGATCAAATCGGTGTTATTATAGCTTTATTGTGTGAGTTATAATATTTAATCAAATAGTTGGATCGTTGTAATTTTTGGATATGTTATACATATATAAGTTGAGTATATGTCCACAAATTTTGAGCAGTTAAAAATGCACGAATGATTTGTTGTGAATTTTAAGAGGTGTCGGATTAGGAAATTAGGTTTATAATTGATTTTGGTGGAAAATTCTAGAATTGAGTGGGCCCCTTGTGGTTGGTGAAGAAATGTGCTGAATTTTATTTCAAATGTGGTGGGTGGGAATAGTAGCGAGTAAAGCCATCGGTTGCTTGAGTTAAATCTGCTTTGGCGTCTTAACATTTTCTATAAATAGAGAGGCTAAGTTAGAATTGAAAATCACACGAAACAAGTTTTCTCTCTTTCTCTCTCTATATTATCGGCGTATTCTTGTGAGTATTTTGAGATACTTTGAGTATTGTTAGGCGGTCTGAAGTTTCATTGACATCATGTCAGAGGTGTTTCTTAGAAATCTTGTTCTTTGAGGTAAGGGATGTTATTTTCTTCTCGAATGATATTATTTCTTGATATCATTATCTTTGAAATATTGGTTGGTACTTTTATCAAATTTGGAACTTTTTCATGTCGGGGTTCTTATTCATGGAGTTCTTATTCACGAGTTCTTATTCATGAGTTCTTATTCACGAGTTCTTATTCACGAGTCTTATTAAATGAAGCGTGAAAATGTTTTTTTGTGGAATTTCTATCTTTTGGTGTCGAGATTCTTATTCACGTATCTCGGCCTTATTCACGTATCTGACCTTTATTCACGAATCTGCCTTATTCATAGAAAAATGAAAATTTTTCTTTTAAATCTAAAATATCTATACGGATACTAGCTTTGATTGTATCCGTGTTTTGATCATTCTTGAATTTTACTTCCTTATGATTATTTATGAAGTATTTTGAACTTGGATTGTTTAAAAATCTGAATCCATAATATTTGTCATTTTGTTTCCTTTGGATTCGTTTCTTTAAAAAAATATTTTCATCATCCTCGAGTCTTAAATGATGATATTATTGAATATCTTTGGCACATAGTGCAAGATGAATGATTTCTGAAGAATATCTTTGGCACATGGTGCAAAGATGAGCAGTGTTTAAATGAACATGGCCAAGTGATGAATATCTTTGGCACTGTGGTGCAAAGATGAGCAGTGTTTAAATGAACATGTGGTGATGATGAATATCTTTGGCCTTTAGTGCAAAGATGAGCAGTGTTGAGATGAACATGGCCGATTGATGAATATCTTTGGCACGTAGGTGCAAAGATGAATATTTGATTCAGGATGAATATTGATTGATGTTCTGAGGATAAAATATTGATGATGAACTTTTAAATTCATAGATTATAGTAGATTTCATTCTCTACGTAACTCTTACATGAATTATTATTTCATTTATGAATATTGATTGAAAATTTGTTATCTATTGTATTACATTAAATTTTTCCTGTTGAAGACTAACGATAATTTGTTGTATATTATCTTAGTCGTAATATTCTTCTTGAGCTAGTTGAGCTCACCCTTTTCCTTGTTGTTCCATTTTTTCTCGGGAGGCGAGAATATGGCGAGTCTTAGTCGGGTATGGAATGAAGGTTTTAGAAAGGATTGTTTAGTAGTCCTCACCATTTTTGTAAAATAATGTATCGATAAATGTGATGAGGATTTATTTGAGTATAAATATTATCAGAAGATAATATTTGTATTTAAACTCACATTTCTTGTTGTAATAATAAAGTTGTAGTTGTTTACATACCATGTATTTGGCGACTTCGAGAATGGGTGGATGTAATACCTATTTTGGGGGCGTCGCGGTTGGTATCGAGCTTAGGGATATGATCTCTGGCGGAGATCGGGGAATAGAACTAGGAGGGAGGCGAGTAAATCCTTTCTTTAGTGTGTCTACTAAGCTTATTTGTTAGTTGGTCGGTATATAGGGATATTATGTGATTGATTTCCTTAATTAACCCTTGTTTTATGGCGATGGTTGAGAATGTCGTTGAGAATATTAATAGTGGTGTAAATGAGGCCAGTGGAGATGCTGTCTTAACAGCGAGGAGAGCGTCTGTGCAGTGGCAATGTACCTCTGTGAATAACACCCCTTTGGCGAGATGATGAGCGAGGGGATGTTTAGAAGCTTTTTGCGATTCATGCAAAATCGGACGAGGAGACTTCGTGTTCAAAATCTGAGGAGGAGATGATAGCGATTCACGGGTGGTCACGACCAGCGATTCGAAGTTGGGACCACGAGTGCAGGGAAAGCGGATCCGATCATGGCGGAAACATGGGTCAAACAAATTACAAGATATTTGATGTCTTGGGATGCGAAGAACGAAAGTTCCATTCGCTACTTTTATGTTCCTGGCGAAGCGATTCTTGGTGGGAATCGTGAAGCGTACCCGTCAATTTACCTTTCGGCGTGTCGTGGGAGAGCGTTTGAAGCAGATTCGATAACAAGTACTTCCACGAAAGTATTAAATCGTATGAAGGAAGTGGAGTTTATTAGGCTGGCGAGAATAACATGGCGGTGTCGATCTGGCGAAGTTCGCGGAGTTATCGAGTTTGCACCTCATTTGGTGGAGAATGAGGAGCGTATGTGCGGATGTTTACGAGAGGTTTGAAACGGCGTCGTCGATATCTCATTCTCGTAAATTTTCTCTCTGACCGGATGTTGTAAGCGAGGCTCGATTGTTAGGCGAGATAACGAAATACGTTCAATGAGGGACCATAACGAGGATCATACCAAAGATAGCGATCATCGAAATAACGATAACGGTGGAGAAAGAAGAATACGGACAAAGCGGTAACCACTACGGTGGTAATCGTGGCCATGAAAATAGAAGAAGCGAGTTGGGAGGAGATTTTAAAAGGGAGATTCATGAGCGACCATTTGAAGGCGTCGGCGCCCGATGTGGCTAGTTTTAAGGGAGGAGAAAGACCATCGATTCATATATTACAAATCTTGAGAGAGAGGGACATATCATTGAAGCGCCCCTAGCAGTTTAAGGTATCTTATAATTGTGGAAAAAGAAGGACATATATCGCTCGAGATTATGCGATATCGAAACCTAGTCTGGTGAGGCGGTGACTCGAAAGGATGTCGGAAAAGTCAAAGTCAGCGATTCACGGAAGGCGTTTGTGCGTGGCCGGTCAAAATCTGAGGAACGACGAAGTTAGCAGGTTAGTTAATTATAAATTCTTGCGAAGTATATACCTTACTAGATCTGGGTTCTACCCATTCTTTTATCTCTCTTGCTTTGCATTTCAGCGTTTGAACTTGACTACGGAGAAATTAGACTTTGACTTTATTTATGGAGAATCCGTTTGGGAGAAACTTTCATTACATCTGTTGTTTAGAAATCTTGCTTGATTCGAGTTGGCACTATCCATTTACACATTGACCTTATCTCTTTAAAGATACTTGCTTTTGATGGATTGATTGGTTAACTACTCATCATGCCAAAATTGATTGCTTTTGTAAGGTTGTTAGTTTTCATATTCTAAGTAACTTTTGTTATTCGAACTTCAAGCGATCGAACCATTGTAGTCAAACATTTTCATATCGAGCCGTGAAGTCGTTCGTTTATTACGGATGTCGAGTTTTCTTAGTCCGTGTTATGGATTTGAATAAAGACACGTCGATTTGAATAATATTCTTGTTGTTGTTGATTTTTCGGCGTATTTCTGAAGAATTTATTGGCTTACTCCCAGTGATATTAAATTTTGTATCGACTTTGAACCCGATCTGAAAACTCATTTCTAAAATCTCATATCGAATGGCTCTATTGAACTTGAGTTAAAAATTCAACTATAAATTTGGTACTGAGCCTTTATCTTGTGACTTCCTTTGTGGAATTCACTAAGCGAACTCTCTGTAGGGGGCGTCGTATTAGATGCGATAGTAAAGCGATAGGTGTCATTGTGACGTCTTTATCGAGATTGGGATATGAGTCGCGATTGAGAAACAACTAAATCGATGTCGAAATCGTAGCTTTCTGAAGCTTAGTTGGTTATTATCGGAGATTCGTTGAAGGATATTCTCGAATCGCTATTCCATTAACGTGGTGACTCGTAGAGATACAAAATTGAAATGGAAGCGAGGAATGTGGGAAGAGCTTGAAGAACTCGAGAGGAGACTCATTTGACGTATGTTACGACCGTGCCATCACGAAAAGCGAGCGTGGTAGGCGGCGTGTTGAGTAGAAGATCGTATCTGATCTGAGTCTGATATTATCGAAGACTCATTTAAGTATAATATCTGAATAATAGAGATGGAGATGAAAACTCTAGGTACCCGATGATATCTGAGTGCGTGATGATATCTGAGTATAATCGACTTTAATCGATAAAGTTAAAAAGGTATTCGAAACTACACGGGTGATGAATTTGAAGAAGGAGGTCTGAAGTTGTTATTTTTAAAGCGAGAATCGGTGAGGTGAGAAAGCTCGAACCTTGATTTATTAATCCATTTGAAATTCTCGATCGAATAGGAGCGTGGCTATAGACTCGTTTTACCACCAAGTATGGCGGCGTGTTCATAACGTTTTTCACGTGTCGATGTTACGTAAATATGTGGACGACCCGAAACCGTCATTGAGTTAGAAGCAGGACGAGATAATAGAAGACTTAACGTCTGAGGAGGTACTGTCGAAGATTTTGTAGAGGAAAGAACATGACCTATGTCTGGGGTTATACCATAAGTTAAAGTTTTGTGGAGAAACCATCTTTATTGAGGAAATGACACAGGAGTTGGAAGCGAAAATGAAAGCGAGTATCTTTACCTTTTGAAACACACCGGTCGTCGTCGATTTAGAGGACGAAATTTCATAAGGAGGGAGGTTGTAAGACCGAAATTTTTTAAATAAAAGGAATTTCCTTTATTTATTATTTTGAAATAGTAAGGGTTGATTTGATTAATGTGGATAGTTAAGGGTTAAATCATAAATATTTCAAAATAAGCAGTGGTTATAAAATATTCATTGTTGTCGGGGAATATTAGTTTGGTGGTGGAATATTAAATGCTGTCGGGAATATTAAATGCAATGGTAGCGACCATGTGTGGGCCCATGTGAGCGATTGGATGAGGAAAAGCGACAAAGTTTGGGTGGTTATAAATAGCGGCGTAGTTATTCTGTTAAGGTATAGTTATTCTGGTTATTTGGAATACCGTTGGTTAAAATCTGATGTCTGGCGTGGTTTCTTGATGTAGCTTGCGGTATTGCACATATTGTTGAATTATTGATTAAATGCGTAAGATGGCCTTTTCGATAATTTTCCACGATAATTCTTGTTCGATATTTTATTTTATTGATTCGATAATTCTTTGCGTTGATATTTTATATTATTGTTGTTCGATAATTGTCCTTTGCCTGATATTTCTCATTATCGGATCGATAATTCATATTATTTGAATAATATTATTAGATAACATTATTAGCGATGTCTAGAAAGTTACATGTCAAGGAGAGGTTTGGTCACTTAATTGCTTGCGCCCGATGAGGAGAGATCCTTATTGGAAAGCCCCTCTTTCTGAGGAGCGACTGGTTGTCATAAATGTGATTACATAATATTATTTGTGAATAATTAATTATTGATTCATATGATAAGGAAATATTTATTTTATATGAATATAAATGATGGATTTATTTATGTGGTTATTAATGAAGGAATTAATCTTTGAGATGTTTTATTTGTATTTTTATCGGATTGGAGGTATTAAAAGATCAAATCGGTGTTATTATAGCTTTATTGTGTGAGTTATAATATTTAATCAAATAGTTGGATCGTTGTAATTTTTGGATATGTTATACATATATAAGTTGAGTATATATCCACAAATTTTGAGCGAATTAAAAATGCACGAATGATTTGTTGTGAATTTTAAGAGGTGTCGGATTAGGAAATTAGGTTTATAATTGATTTTGGTGGAAAATTCTAGAATTGAGTGGGCCCCACTTGTGGTTGGTGAAGAAATGTGCTGAATTTTATTTCAAATGTGGTGGGTGGGAATAGTAGCGAGTAAAGCCATCATGGGTTGCGAGTTAAATGCGCTTTGGCGTCTTAACATTTTCTATAAATAGAAATTTAAGTTAGAATTGAAAATCACACGAAACAAGTTTTCTCTCTTTCTCTCTCTATATTATCGGCGTATTTTGTGAGTATTTAGATATACTTTGAGTATTGTTTATTAGATCTGAAGTTTCATTGACATCATGTCCAGGTGTTTCATTAGAAATCTTGTTCTTTGAGGTAAGGGATGTTATTTTCTTCTCGAATGATATTATTTCTTGATATCATTATCTTTGAAATATTGGTTGGTACTTTTTATCAAATTTGGAACTTTTTCATGTCGGGGTTCTATTCATGAGTTCTTATTCACGAGTTCTTATTCATGAGTTCTTATTCACGATTCTTATTCACGAGTCTTATTAATGAAGCGTGAAAATGTTTTTTGTGGAATTTCTATCTTTTGGTGTCGAGATTCTTATTCACGTATCGGTCTTATTCACGTATCTGACCTTTATTCACGAATCTGGCCTTATTCATAGAAAAATGAAAATTTTTCTTTTAAATCAAAATATCTATTACGGATCTAGCTTTGATTGTATCCATGTTTTGATCATTCTTGAATTTTACTTCACTATGATTATTTATGAAGTATTTTTGAACTTGGATTGTTTAAAATGCGAATCCATAATATTTGTCATTTTGTTTCCTTTGGATTCGTTTCTTTAAAATATTTTCATCATCCTCGGTCTTAAATGATGATATTATTGAATATCTTTGGCTTTGCAAAGATGAATGATTTCTGAAGAATATCTTTGGCACATAGTGCAAAGATGAGCAGTGTTTAAATGAACATGGCCAAGATGAATATCTTTGGCACATAGTGCAAAGATGAGCAGTGTTTAAATGAACATATTGGCCGTGATGAATATCTTTGGCCTTTAGTGCAAAGATGAGCAGTGTTGAGATGAACATGGCCAGATTGATGAATATCTTTGGCACATAGTGCAAAGATGAATATTTGATTCGATGAATATTGATTGATGTTACGAGGGATAAAATATTGATGATGAACTTTTAAATTCATAGATTAAGATAGTAGATTTCATTCTCTACTTAACTCTTACATGAATTATTATTTCCATTGCGAATATTGATTGAAAATTTGTTGTCTATTGTATTCTATTAAATTTTTCCTGTTGAAGACTAACGATAATTTGTTGTATATTATCTTAGTCATAATATTCTTCTTGAGCTAGTTGAGCTCACCCTTTTCCTTTTTTGTTCCATTTTTCTCGGGAGGCGAGAATATAAGAGTCTGCAGTCGGGGTATGGAATGAAGGTTTTAGAAAGGATTGTTTAGTAGTCCTCACCATTTTTGTAAAATAATGTATCGATAAATGTGATGAGGATTTATTTGAGTATAAATATTATCAGAAGATAATATTTGTATTTAAACTCATAGTTTTATTGTTGTAATAATAAAGTTGTAGTTGTTTACATACCGTGTATTGACAACTCGAGAATGGGTGATGTATACCTATTTTGGGGCGTCGTCATCACCCATTCATGAGTTATTGATAAGATATGTAGTGTCGAAGCTGAATTACAACTTTATTAACAAAAGAATGAATTGACAAATATTATCTTGAAAAATCTAAAAGGAAGAAAAGGTAGAGATAATCAAAATATGAATTTAAAAGTTCATATTCTATCTTTTATCCTGTAACATCAATCGATATTTAAATGAAATATTCATGCATTCTGAGGCGAAGATATTCATTAAATCAATTCATTATTCATCTTTATCTTAAGAGATATTCTTCTAAAATCATTCATCTTTGCGGCTTTCTGGCGAAGATATTCCATAATATCATCATTTAAGGCGAGGATGATGAAAAATTATTTTAAAGCGAATCCGGTGAAACAAAATGACAAGATAAATTAAGAATTTGTACTTGGTTTTATCCGTCAAAAATACCTCAAAAATAATCATAGTGGTGTAAAATTGAGAATGATCAACGAATAAATCGAAATAGTATCGAGAATAGATATTTTGGACGAAAGAAGAAATTTTATTTTTTCGAATAATCGAATCGAGAGTAACTCAAAAGCATATTATCGTGAATAGAATATTTCGTGAATAGTAACTAATAACTGAATAGTAACCCAGAGCATGAAAAGTTCCAAATTTGATAAAAACTTGGATCAACATTTGATATAATGATATTGAAGAAATAATATCATTCTGAAAAAAAAATAATATCCTTACCTCGAAAGATCGATCTTACAAATTTGAAACTTGGATATAAGGCTATGACTTGAACTTGCACCGTATAGCAATACTCAAAGTATACTCAAAATACTCACAAAATAATATCTCGATAATATAGAGAAAAACTTGATTTACGGTGTGATTTTCAATTCTAACCTAAGCACCCTATTTATAGGAAATTCTTAGAACACCAAAAGTAGAAAATTTAATAAATTAATAATATAATTATATTATTTTCTACACATGTCTAGAATCTGATTTCAGCCATCAAACACATGCCACCTTCTAGAAAAAAATAAGAAAAACGTTTTCTAATTTTAAATATTTAAAACTTCAAAAATCGATTATTTGAACTTGAACTTCAATAATTCATAATAAATATCCCTTTCATCAGAAAATTCGAATCTCGCGAGTTTTTATAGGAAATTCAATTCTCTACAACTTTGCGAAGAAAGTTTTCCAAATTCCAATCAGAAATTGACCGAAATCCACAAGCGGGCAATTTTACAAAGTTATAATCAAATTTCGATCGATAAATGGGGTCCCGCAGAGCATGTTTAACATGTTTTAAACATTTATTGCAACAAAAATACTCTTCCTCCTCGTATACTCATATATCCCACATTAGTTGTAAAAATATCACCGATTAATATATTATTAAAATAATATATTTAAATGAATTATTTTATCGAGAAAAGATAAAATATTAATTTTCAACAATTGTCATTTAAAATTTTCTCCATCTATATCCACATAAAATCAATATTTTCCTCATCATATAAATCAATAATTAATTATTCACAAATAATATTACGAATCCTGATATTGACAACGAGGGTTCAGGAAGAGGGGCTTTCGATAAGAATTTCTTCTTCTTGGCGGCGATTAGGTGACCAAACCTCTCCTTAAACGAACTTTCTAGACATTGCCAATAATGTTATCTAATAATATTATTGAGATAATATGAATTATTGCTTCGATAATGAAAAATCTTGTGTAATGTGATTATTGAAACAACAATGATATAAAATATCAACGCGGACAATTATTAACTCGATAAAATCTTTGAGCGATAATTCTTTGTAACCATTATTGAGTAGTGCCTTCTACGTAAGAATCAATAATTGGTGCAATCTGGTGTCTTCTTGTGTGACAACAATGCGTATTAGTGTGTTTTAACCACGGGTATTCAACGATATTACTTGTAACAAGCTACGCAGTTATTTAAAAACAACTTATATTTGTGTTTTCTTCATCCAATAAACTTTCCGTTATGGGGCCCACACATGCATTTAGCTTGCGAGTAAATACGAATATTCCCAAACGATCTGAATATTCCACGACCAAAGCGAATATTCAAGCGATAATGAATATTTTATAACCACTTGCTTATTTTGAAATATTTGCGTATTTAACCCTTAACTATCCACATTAATCAAATCAACCCTTACTATTTCAAAATAATAAATAAAGGAAATTCCTTTTTATTTAAAAATTTGAGGGTCTTCTGACCTCCCTCCTTATGAAATTTAGATCCTCGAAATTGGCGTCGTACTGGTGTTTGAAAAGGTGAGGATACCTCGCTTTCATTTCGTTTCCATTCCCAGTCATTTCCTCTATAGCATGATTCCTCCTGGCCCTTTAACTTGTGGTATGACCTTTCTTGGCGTAGGACATGCTCCTTCATATCTAAGATCTTGGCGGTACCTCTCATCGTTAAGTCTTTGGCTATCTCGTCCGGTTCTAACTTCGATAACGTGGTTGGTCTTTCACATATTCTGAAATCGGATATGAAACACATTATGAACACGAGACATACTCGGAGAAACGCAGTCTATAGGCTACATTTCCTACTCGGTCGAGAATTTGAAATGGACCCGATAAATCGTGGATTGAGCTTTCCTCTCTTCCCAATCTTGTAACTCCTTCCATGGAAGCAACTTCATGACAATCATGATCCCCACATTAAATTCAACGTCCTTTCGATGAAGATCCGCATAACTCTTTTGTCGATCTTGTCTTGGTTTGTATCGTTGTCGAATCATTTGGATCTTTTCGGTGAGTCATACGTCTTAACTTTCGGGTCCCAACAATGTTGCTTCACCCACCTCGTCCCAACATATTGGAAGAATCGACATTTTCGTCCATATAATGCTTGAATGGAGCCACACCTATACTTGCACGATAAGCTGTTGTTGTAGGAGAATTCCACCAATGGTAAATACTTATCCTAACTTCCTTGAAGTCTAGGACCACGAGTCTTAATAGATCTTGAGAGTTTGAATAGTCCTCTACGATTGTCCCGTCAGTTTGGGGATGGTATCTTAGAACTAAATCGCAAATCCGTGCCCCATAGCTTTTTTGCAAGCTAACCCAAAATCTTGAAGTGAATCTTGGGTCACGATCCGAAACTATGGATACGGGCATGCCATGCAACCTCACAATCTCATTCACGTACATCTAGCAAGGCGTTCGAGGAATAAGTCTCCGTGTCGGCGAAATGAAATGAGCGAACTTGGTTAATCTATCAACAATAACCCAAATAGCATTGATGCCTTGAAAGCCGTAGGAAGACCCGTAACGAAATCCATAGTAATGTGTTCCCACTTTCATTCAGGAATCTCAAGTGGTTGCAACGGACCCTTAGGTACAAGATGCTCGCCTTTACTGCGTTAGCGAAGTTAAACACATCGAGATAAACTTTGCAATCTCTCTCTTCATATTGTTCCACCAAAATGTATGTGAAGATCACGATACATTTTAGTACTTCGAGGATGGATTACAAATGGCGTGTTGTGTGCCTCCATCGTAATCTTGTACTTCAAATCAGTCGTTAGGAACCTGAAAGTGCAGAGAGTGGACTCAAAGTATTCCTTCTTCATCAATTCTCGCTTAGGAATAGCTCCTTCTTGTACTTTCTTCTTCATACGCATCATTTTCAAGATTGGGTGGCTTGAGCAACCTTAACTTTTTCTATTAAAGTTGGCTTTATCGTATACTTGACATCATCGCTTTTCGTTCCGCATATGATCTTCTACTCAACTAGCGTCGGCTACCACATTCGCTTTTCGAAGATGGTATGGTTAGAATATGTGCTTGAAATGAGTCTCCTCTTGAGCTCTTGGAAAATCTTCTCGCATTCCTCGCTCCATTACAAATTTTGTATCTTTTAAATCGGTAAGTTAATGGAATAGCGATTCAGAAAATCCTTCCACGAATCTCAGATAATAACCAACTAAGCCTGAAAGCTCGTATTTTAGATTCTGAGCTTAGGTTGCTCTCAAGCGTGACTCGTATCCCAATCTTGGATATGCGTCACAATGACACCTATCGGTTTACTATCGCATGCGAATATGGCGTCCCTACGGAGAGTGCGGCTTGGGTGAATTCCTGAAAGGAAGTCACGAGATAAAGGCTCGGTGCCAAATTCTATAGTTGAATTTTAACTCACGAAGTTCAATAGGAGCCATTCGATATGAGATTTTAGAAATGAGTTTTGTCTTAGGGTTCAAAGTCGATACAAAATTTAATATCGAACTTTGGGAGTAAGCGAAAATTCTTGAGAAAATCGTCGGGAAAAATCAATAACAACGAGAATATTATTCAAATCGGCGTGTCTTTATTCAAATCCATAACATGGACTAAGAAAACTTGACATCCGTAATAAGCGAATGACTTCATGGCTTGATATGAAAATGTTTGATTACTGATGGTTTGATTGCTTGAATTGAATAACGGGTTGCTTAGGAATATGAAAACTATGACCTTACGAAAGTAATCAATTTTGGCGTGATGAGTAGTTAACCTTAAAATCACATCAAAAGCAAATATCTCTATAGAAATAAGGTTAACGGTATGTGTGATAGTGCCAACTTGAATCAAGCAAGATTTTTAAATAACGGATGTAATGAAAGTTTCTCTAATGGAGTCTCCATAAATAGGTCAAAATTTAATTTCTCCGTAGTCGAGTTCAAGCGTTGAGCAATGACGAGAGATAAAGAATGGGTAGAACCGGGTATCTAGTAAGGTATAAACTTATGCAGAATTTATAATTAACTAACTTGTGCTAACCGTTCGGGTTCCTCGCATTTTAATGAAGTCGCGACAAACGCTCTTCCGAGAATCGTTGACTTTGACTTTTACGGACACATCCTTTTGAGTCACCATTCTTATTGGACTTGATTTATTATAGTACAATCTCGAGCGATATGTCCTTCTTTTCCACAATTATAACATACCTTAAGGCTTTGAGGATGTTTGACCTTATATGTCCCTCCTCTCGCATTTATAACATCTAATGGCGGTCGTTCTCTTCCCTTAGAATTTGTTCTTTGGTCTTTGATCTTTCTTCTTGAAGCGTCTTCCGTCGTTGTTAAATCTTCTCTTTTAGATTGGACATCTCTTTCCATAATATCAGCGCGTCGTCTGCGGCTTTTACCCATGCATCACTCATTCTCCTTTCGTTCGATTATTTCTTCTTTTCGGCTCGATTCGACTTTATCATCTTATACTCTTGCTAAAGAGTGCTTTTGTTCAAGCATCACATATCGGGTAACATAAGCTTGAATCGTTGCATCCTTTTGCTCCACGGTTCTTTTGCAATTCTTGACTGCTCTTCTAACTCATGAATACGATTTTGCAATTCTACATTTTGATCGTAAAATACCTCTAATAAACTCTCTTGGTACCTCTTCTTCCTCTTCTTCCTCACTCTCGGTTGTTACCTCTGCGACTATCTCTAAGGTGCAACTATCGATTCTTCACTCACCACATGGATATCTCTAATTCCTTCTTACGTTTGACATCACATTATCACGGTTGGCGATTAGAGGTGTCTCCACGATCTCATTCACTCCATTGTTAACGTTCTCGTGACCATTCTTAAAAACTATCATAAAACAAGGGTTAATTAAATAAATTAACAAATCACATAATACCCTATATTATGACCAACCAACAAATAAGCTTAGCGCCCCAAAATAGGTCCATTCCATCCACCCGTTCACGAGTACGCCAAATACATGAGTGCGAAAATAACTACTGACTTTATTATTACAACATATAAACTACGAGTTTAAATCTGAGATATTGCCATCTAGACAATATATCCACCATAAATAAATCCCCATCATAATTATTGATACATTATTTTACAAAAATGGTGAGGACTACTAAACAACTCTCTCTACAGAACCTTCATTCCATACCCCAGAGCTAGTACTTTACATTCTACGCCTCCTCGAGAAAGAAAAATGGAACAAAAAGGAAAAGGGTGAGCTCGACTAGCCCGATAAAGAATATTATGACTAAGATAATATACAACAAATTATCGTTAGTCTTGACGAGGAAAAAATCTAATAGAATACAATAGACAACAAGTTTTAAATCAATATTACATGGCGGAAATAATAATTCATTAGAAGAGTTAAGTAGAGAATGCAAACTACTATCTTCTATATATGAATTTAAAAGTTCATCGTCGATATTTTATCCTGTAACATCAATCGATATATATCTCGGAATCAAATATTCATCTTTGCACTCTGAGCGAAAGATATTCATCGATTAGTCATGTTAAATCTAAACACTGTTCATCATCTTTGCTTCTGGGCGAAGATATTAATCGATCGATCGTATTCATTTCGACACTGTTCATCTTTTACTACGGGCGAAGATATTCTTCGAAATCATTCATCTTTTTTGCCTACTGGGGCGAAAAGATATTCAATAATATCATCATTTAAGGCGAGGATGATGAAAAATATTTTTAAAAAGCGAATCCGGTGAAACAAAATGACAAGGATTAAGGATTAAGGATTAGTACTTTGTTTTATCCACGTCCAAAAATACCTCAAAAATAATCATAGTGGTGTAAAATTCGAGAATGATCAAAACATGGATCTGATCAAAGCTAGTATCCAGAATAGATATTTTGAACGAAAAGAAAAATTTTCATTTTTGATTGAATAGTCTTGAATATTAAATGAATAGTCTTGGTATCGTGAATAGTCTTGAGTATCGTGAATAGTAACTCAACACCAAAAGATAGAAATTCCACAAAAAAAATCTTCACGCTTCATGAATAGTACTTGTGAATAGTAACTTTCGTGAATAGTAACTTCATGAATAGTAACTTCGTGAATAGTAACTCGTGAATAGTAACTCATGAATAGTAACTCATGAATAAACCCCAGCATGAAAAAAGTTCAAATTTGATAAAAAGTTCCAACCATATTTGACATAATGATATTGAAGAAATAATATCATTTGAGAAGAAAATAACATCCACTTACCTCGAAGGCAGATCTTAGTTGAAATCAGGATATAGGCTATGACTTGAACTTGCACGTATAGCAATACTCAAAGTATACTCAAAATACTCACAAGAATAAACTCGATAATATAGAGAGAAAACTTGATTTTACGGTGTGATTTTCAATTCTAACTTAAGCACCTATTTATAGGAAAATGCTTAGAACACAAAAGCGAGAAAATTGAATATAATAATAATATATTTATATATATTTTTCCTTACAAGACTCTTTGAAATCAAAATACCACCACACATGTTAACCCAGTTTCAAAACAATAAAAACGTTTTTCTTGAATAAATAATTTAAACTCAAAATCAATTATTTGAACTTGAACTTCAATAATTCATAATAAATAGCTCTTTTATCAGAAAATTCATAATTTTTATAGGAAATTCAATTCTCTACAACTTTAGAAGAAAGTTTTCCAAATTCCAAACAAAATTGGTGAAATCCACAAGCAGACGATTTACGATATATAATCAATTTTCGGTCAAAAATGGGTCCACCAACACACAAAACATGTGTTAAAATTTAATGCCACAAAAAATACTCTTCCTCCTCATATACTCATATATCCCATTTCATTATAAAAATATCATAGTTAATATATTATTAAAATAATATATTTAAATGAATTATTTTATCGAAAAAGATAAAATATTAATTTTCAACAATTGTCATTTAAAAATTTCTCCATCTATATCCACATAAAATCAATATTTTCCTCATCATATAAATCAATAATTAATTATTCACAAATAATATTACGAGAATCCATGATTATGTGACACGGTTTTCCGGGAAGAGGGCTTTCGATAAGGATCTCTCCTTCTTGGGTAGCCATTAGGTGACCAAACCTCTCCTTAGAGCGAGAACTTTCTAGACATTGCCAATAATGTTATCTAATAATATTATTCAATAATATGAATTATTGATCGATAATAATGGAAATCTTGTGTAATGACAATTTATTGAAACAATAATAATATAAAATATCAATATGACAATTATTGAATCGATAAAATAAAATCTTGAGCGATAATTCTTTGTAACAATTATTGAGTAGTGCCTTCTTACGTAAGAATCAATAATTGGTGCAATCTGATGTCTTCTTCTTTTGACAACAACAGTATTAGTGTGTTTTAACCACATAGGGTATTCAATGATATTACTTGGTAACTAACTTCTGTAGTTATTTATAAACAACTTATATTTGTCGTTTTCTTCATCCAATCGCTTTCCGTTATGGGGCCCACAAAAGCTAACGTGGTCGTCACGAATATTCCCAAACAGATCTGAATATTCCACGACCAAGCGAATATTCACAACGATAATGAATATTTTATAACCACTTGCTTATTTTGAAATATTTGCGCATTTTACCCATAACTATCCACATTAATCAAATCAACCCTTACTATTTCAAAAATAATAAATAGAAAAAATAAATTTTATTTTTATTAAAAATTTGAGGTCTTCTGACCTCCCTCCTTATGAAATTTAAGTCCTCGAAATTGGCGTACGTACAGGTGTTTGAAAAGATGAGAATACCTCGCTTTCATTTTAGTTTCCAACTCCCGGTCATTTCCTCGATAGCATGGTTTCTCCTGAAAACTTTAACTTGTGGTATAACCTCGGTACATAGGACATATTCTTTCTATCAAGATCTTGTGGTACCTCCTCGTACGTTAAGTCTTGGCTATCTCGTCGGTTCTAACTTCGATAGCGTGGTTGAATTAGTCCACATATTTACGTAACATCGATCGTGAAAAGCGTTATGAACCGCGTCGTACTTGGCGGTAAAAGCGAGTCTATAGGCCACGATTCTATTCGATCGAGAATTTCAAATGGATTAATAAATCGAAGGTTTGAGCTTTCCTCACCTCACCGATTCTCGCTTTTGAAATAACACTTCTTGCACCTCCTTCTTCAAATTCATCGACTCGGTTGTGTAGCTTGAGCGACTTTAACTTTATCGATTAAAATCGATTATACTAAATATATCATCACGTGGGTACCTAGAGTTTTCATCTCCATCTCTATTATTTGTAAATTATCTGAAATGAGTCTTTGACAATATATCATTTTCGTACTTGTATCGATCTTACTACTCAACACGTCGGCTACCACGTTAAACTTTTCCGGGATGGCATGGTGAACATGTCTTTGAAATGAGTCTCCTCTTGAGTTCTTGAAGCTCTTCCCACATTCCTTGCTCCATTCGAATTTTGTATCTCTACGAGTCAATTTGCGTTAATGGAATAGCGATTAGAATATCCTTGACGAATCTCAGATAATAACCAACTAAGCCTGAAAGCTACGTATTTAGATTCTGAGCTTAGGTTGTTCTCAAGCTGTGACTCATATCGACCTTGGATATGCGTTACAATGACACTATCGGTTTACTATCGCGCGAATATGGTGTCCCCTACGGAGAGTGCGGCTTGGTGCATTCCACAAAGGAAGTCACGGATAAAGGCTCGGTACCAAATTCTATAGTTGAATTTTAACTCACGAAGTTCAATAGGAGCCATTCGATATGAGATTTTAGAAATGAGTTTTGTCTGGGGTTCAAAGTCGATACAAAATTTAATATCGATCTTTGGGAGTAAGCGAAAATTCTTGAAAAATACGTCGGGAAAAATCAATAACAACGGAATATTATTATTCAATCGGCGTGTCTTTATTCAAATCCATAACATGGACTAAGAAAACTTGACATCCGTAATAAGCGAATGACTTCATGGCTTGATATGAAAATGTTTGACTACAATGGTTTGATTGCTTGAATTGAATAACGAGGTTGCTTAGGAATATGAAAACTAACAACCTTACGAAAGTAATCAATTTTGGCGTGATGAGTAGTTAACCTTAAAATCACATCAAAAGCAAATATCTTTATAGAAATAAGGTTAACGGTAATGTGATAGTGCCACTTTGAATCAAGCAAGATTTCTAAACAACGGATGTAATGAAAGTTTCTCTAATGGAGTCTCCATAAATAGGTTAAAGTCTAATTTCTCGTAGTCGAGTTCAAGCGTTGGTATGCAGCGAAGAGATAAAGAATGGGTAGAAGCAGGTATCTAGTAAGGTATAAACTTGCGAAAATTTATAATTAACTAACTTGTGCTAACCGTTCGGGTTCCTCGCATTTTAATGAAGTCGCGACAAAGCGCTCTTCGAGGAATCGTTGACTTTGACTTTTACATATCACCTTCTGGTGCCAGCGTCCCAATGGACTTGATTTATTTATAGGACAAAATCGAGCTATGTGACCATCTTTTCCACAACTAAAACATACCTTGGAAGGCTTTGAGCAGTTTGACCTTATATGTCCTCTCTCTCGCATCTGTAGCATCTAGCGGCGATCGTTCTCTTCCCCTAAATTTGTTCTTTGGTCTTGATCTTTCTTCTGAAGCGTCTTCCGTCGTCGTTAAATCTTCTCTTTTTAGATTGGACATCTCTTTCCATAATATCAACGCGTCGTGCGGCTTTTACCCATACATCCTCTCATTCTCACTCGTTCGATTATTTCTTCTTTCATTTCGATTCGACTTTATCATCTTATACTCTTGCGAAAAGTGTTACATTCAAGCATCACATATCGGGTAACCTGAGCTTGAATCGTTGCATCCTTTTGCTCCACATTTTCTGCATTCTTGACTTTGCTCTTCTTAACTCATGAATACGATTTTGCAATTCTACATTTTGATCATAAAATACCTCTAATAAACTCTCTTGGTACCTCTTCTTCCTCTTCTTCCTCACTCTCTCTCGGTATTACCTCTGCGATTATCTAAGGTGCTTGACTTATCGATTCTTCACTCACCATGGATATCTCTAATTCCTTCTTACTTTGACATCACATTATCACGGTTGGCGATTAGAGGTGTCTCCACGATCTCATTCACTCCATTGTTAACGTTCTCGTGACCATTCTTAAAAACTATCATAAAACAAGGGTTAATTAAATAAATTAACAAATCACATAATACCCTATATTATGACCAACCAACAAATAAGCTTAGGTAGGACACCTTTAGCGAAGGATTTACTCGTCTCTCCCTCTGGTTCTATTCCCGATCTCATGGAGATCGTATCCTAAACTACGATACCAATGGCGCCCCCAAAATAGGTCCATTCCATCCAACCCATTACGAGTGCGCCAAATACATGAGTGCGAAATATAACTCTGACTTTATTATTACAACATATAAACTTTGAGTTTAAATCTGAGATATTGCCATCTAGACAATATCCACACAAAATAAATCCCCATCATAATTATTGATACATTATTTTACAAAAATGGTGAGGACTACTAAACAACTCTCTCTAGAACCTTCATTCCATACCCAGAAGCTAGTACTTTCATTACATTCTAGCCTCACGAGAAGAAAAATGGAACAAAAGGAAAAGGGTGAGCTCAACTAGCCCGATAAAGAATATTATGACTAAGATAATATACAACAAATTATCGTTAGTCTTGACGAGGAAAAATCTAATAGAATCTGATAGACAACAAATTTTAAATCAATATTGCGGTGAAATAATAATTCATTAGAAGAGTTAAGTAGAGAATGCAAACTACTATCTTACATATATGAATTTAAAAGTTCATCGTCGATATTTTATCCTGTAACATCAATCGATATATATACGGAATCAAATATTCATCTTTTACTTTTCTGAGCGAAAGATATTCATCGATTAGTCATGTATTAATCTAAACACTGTTCATCTTTGCACTCTGGGCGAAAGATATTAATCGATCGGTCGTATTCATCTCACTGTTCATCTTTGCACTACTGGCGAAGATATTCTTCGAATCATTCATCTTTTTGCCTACGGGCGAAAGATATTCAATAATATCATCATTTAAGGCGAGGATGATGAAAAATATTTTAAAAAGCGAATCCGATGAAACAAAAATAGAACAAAGGATTAAGGATTAGTACTTTAAACAATCCATGTTCAAAATACCTCAAAAATAATCATAGTGGTGTAAAATTCGAGAATGATCAAAACATGGATCTGATCAAGCTAGTATCCAGAATAGATATTTTAGACGAAAAGAAAAAATTTCATTTTTAAATTGAATAGTCTTAAAGTATTAAGTGAATAGTCTTGAAGTATCGTGAATAGTCTTGATATATCGTGAATAGTAACTCAAACACCAAAGATAGAAATTCCACAAAAAACATCTTCACGCTTCACGAATTACTAGTGAATAGTACTTTCGTGAATAGTAACTTCGTGAATAGTAACTCGTGAATAGTAACTCATGAATAGAACTAGTGAATAGTAACTCATGAATAGTAACTTCATGAATAGTAACTCATGAATAGTAACCCAGACATGAAAAAGTTCAAATTTGATAAAAAGTTCCAACCAATATTTGACATAATGATATTGAAGAAATAATATCATTTGAGAAAAAAATAACATCCACTTACCTCGAAAGGCGATACTTACAGTTGAAACAGGATATAGGCTATGACTTGAACTTGCACTATAGTATAGCAATACTCAAAGTATACTCAAAATACTCACAAGAATAAACGCTCGATAATATAGAGAGAAAAACTTGATTTACGGTGTGATTTTCAATTCTAACCTAAGCACCTATTTATAGGAAATTGCTTAGAACACCAAAGCGAAAAATTTAATATAATAATAATATAATTATATATATTTTTCCTTATGTACCCACTTTGAAATCAAAACACCATTACACACATTTAATGAGATGTCAAAAAAAAAATCAAAAAACGTTTTTCTAATAAAAATAATTTAAACTCCAAAAATCGATTATTTGAACTTGAACTTCAATAATTCATAATAAATAGCCCTTTTATCAGAAAAATTTCGAATCTCTTGCGATTTTTATAGGAAATTCAATTCTCTACAACTTTGCGAAGAAAGTTTTTCAAATTCCAAGCAGAAATTGGCCAAAAATCCACAAGCAGACGATTTTCTGATCTATAATCAAATTTGATTCGATAAATGGGTCCACCACAAAAACATGTTTAAACATTTAATGCCACAAAAATACTCTTCCTCCTCATATACTCATATATCCCACATTCATTATAAAAATATCACCATTAATATATTATTAAAATAATATATTTAAATGAATTATTTTATCGAGAAAAAGATAAAATATTAATTTTCAACAATTGTCATTAAAATTTTCTCCATCTATATCCACATAAAATCAATATTTTCCTCATCATATAAATCAATAATTAATTATTCACAAATAATATTACGAGAATCACGATCTTGACGACGGTAGTTCAGGAAGAGGGGCTTTTCGATAAGGATCTCTCACTTCTTGGCGCGCATGATTAGGTGACCAAACCTCTCCTTAGAGCGAGAACTTTCTAGACATTGCCAATAATGTTATCTAATAATATTATTAGGATAATATGAATTATTGCTCGATAATGGAAAATCTTGTGTAATGACAATTTATTGAAACAACGATAATATAAAATATCAATACGACAATTATTGAATCGATAAAATAAAATCTTGAGCGATTAATTCTTTGTAACAATTATTGAGTAGTGCCTTCTTACGTAAGAATCAATAATTGGTGCAATCTGAGTATCTTCTTGTTCGACAATGGCGTATTAGTGTGTTTTAACCACGGGTATTCAACGATATTATACTTGATAACTACTTCTGTAGTTATTTATAAACAACTTATATTTGTCGTTTTCTTCATCGATAAACTTTTTAGTTATGGGGCCCACAAAAAGCTGTGCGTAAATCGTGAATATTCCCAAACGATCTGAATATTCCACGACCAAAGAATATTCCCAAACGAATAATGAATATTTTATAACCACTTGCTTATTTTGAAATATTTGCGTATTTTACCCGTAACTATCCACATTAATCAAATCAACCCTTACTATTTCAAAATAATAAATAGAGGAAAATAAATTTCATTTATTAATAATTTGAGGTCTTCTGACCTCCCTCCTTATGAAATTTAGTCCTCGAAATTGGCGTGCGTACTGGTGTTTGAAAAGATGAGAATACCTCGCTTTCATTTCCGTTTCCAACTCCCGGTCATTTCCTCGATAGCATGGTTTCTCCACAAAACTTTAACTTGTGGTATAACCTCGATACATGGGACATGTTCTTTCTATCCAAATCTTGTGGGTACCTCCTCGTATGTTAAGTCTTGGCTATCTCGTCGGGTTCTAACTTCGATAGCGTGGTTGAATTCGTCCACATATTTACGTAACATCGATCGTGAAAAGCGTTATGAACACGCGTCGTACTTGGCGGTAAAAGCGAGTCTATAGGCCCGCGATTCCTATTCGATCGAGAATTTCAAATGGATTAATAAATCGAAGGTTTGAGCTTTCCTCACCTCCCGATTCTCTACGCTTTTGAAATAACACTTCTTGCACCTCCTTCTTCAAATTCATCGACTCGGTTGTGTGGCTTGAGCGACTTTAACTTTATCGATTAAAGTCGATTATATCGTCTTTCGTATAATATATATCATCACGTGGGTACCTAGAGTTTTCATCTCCATCTCTATTATTTGTAAATTATCTGAAATGAGTCTTTGTGAATATCGTTTTTCGTGCTTGTATCGATCTTCTACTCTCAACGTCGACTACCGTTAAACTTTTCGAGGATGGCATGGTGAACATGTCTTTGAAATGAGTCTCCTCTTGAGTTCTTGAAGCTCTTCCCATTCCTTGCTCCATTCGAATTTTGTATCTCTACGAGTCGGTTTGCGTTAATGGAATAGCGATTAGAGAATATCCTTGACGAATCTCAGATAATAACCAACTAAGCTGAAAAAAGCTACGTATTTAGATTCTGAAGCTTAGGTTGTTCTCAAGCTGTGACTCATATCCCAACCTTGGATATGCGTTACAATGACACCTGTCGGTTTACTATCGCGCGAATATGGTGTCCCCTACGGAATGCGGCTTGGTGCATTCCACAAAAGTCACCGGATAAAGGCTCGGTACCAAATTACATAGTTGAATTTTTAACTCACGAAGTTCAATAGGAGCCATTCGATGTGAGATTTTAGAAATGAGTTTTGTCTGGGGTTCAAAGTCGATACAAAATTTAATATCGATCTTTGGGAGTAAGCGAAATTCTTGAAATAAATCGGGAAAAATCGATAACAACGGAATATTATTCAAATCGGCGTGTCTTTATTCAAATCCATAACATGGACTAAGAAAACTTGACATCCGTAATAAGCGAATGACTTCATGGCTTGATATGAAAATGTTTGACTCTGATGGTTTGATTGCTTGAATTGAATAACGAGTTTGCTTAGGAATATGAAAACTATGACCTTACGAAAGCAATCAATTTTGGCGTGATGAGTAGTTAACCTTAAAATCACATCAAAAGCAAATATCTCTATAGAAATAAGGTTAACGGGTAATGTGATAGTGCCACTGAATCAAGCAAGATTTCTAAACAACGGATGTAATGAAAGTTTCTCTAATGGAGTCTCCATAAATAGGTTAAAGTCTAATTTCTCGTAGTCGAGTTCAAGCGTTGGCGCTTGAAGCGAAGAGATAAAGAATGGGTAGAACAGGTATCTAGTAAAGGTATAAACTTGCAAAAATTTATAATTAACTAACCCGTGCTAACCGTTCGGGTTCCTCGCATTTTGATTGAAGTCGCGACAAAGCGCTCTTCGAGTCGTTGACTTTGACTTTTACATATCGCCTCTCACGGTGCCAGCGTCCCAATGGACTTGATTTATTTATAGGACAAAATTGAGCTATGTGACCATCTTTTCCACAACTAAAACATACCTTGGAAGGCTTTGAGCAGTTTGACCTTATATGTCCTCCTCTCTCGCATCTGTAGCATCTAGCGGCGATCGTTCTCTTCCCCTAGAATTTGTTCTTTGGTCTTTGATCTTTGCTTCTTAAGCGTCTTCCGTCGTCGTTAAATCTTCTCTTTTTAGATTGGACATCTCTTTCCATAATATCAATAGCGTCGTGCGGCTTTTACCCATACATCACTCATTCTCACTCGTTCGATTATTTCTTCTTTCATTTCGATTCGACTTTATCATCTTATACTACGCGAAAGATTGCTTACATTCAAGCATCACATATCGGGTAACCTGAAGCTTGAATCGTTGCATCCTTTTGCTCCACATTTTTGCAATTCTTGACTGCTCTTCTTAACTCATGAATACGATTTTGCAATTCTACATTTTGATCGTAAAATACCTCTAATAAACTCTCTTGGTACCTCTTCTTCTTCTTCTTCTTCTCACTCTCATTTGTTACCTCTGCGACTATCTAAGGGTCTGACTATCGATTCTTCACTCACCATGGATATCTCTAATTCCTTCTTACTTTGACATCACATTATCACGGTTGGCGATTAGAGGTGTCTCCGATCTCATTCACTCCATTGTTAACGTTCTCGTGACCGTTCTTAAAAACTATCATAAAACAAGGGTTAATTAAATAAATTAACAAATCACATAATACCCTATATTTATGACCAACCAACAAACAAATAAGCTTAGGTAGGACACCTTTAGCGAAGGATTTACTCGTCTCTCCCCTCTGGTTCTATTCCCGATCTCATGGAGATCGTATCCTAAAGCTACGATACCAATTGTGGCGCCCCAAAATAGGTCCATTCCATCGACCCATTACGAGTGCCAAATACATGATGCGATAACTAACTTTACTTTTGTTATTACAACATATAAAAGCTGTGAGTTTAAATACGATATTGCCATCTAGACAATATCCACACCAAAATAAATCCCCATCATAATTATTGATACATTATTTTACAAAAATGGTGAGGACTACTAAACAACTCTCTACTAGAACCTTCATTCCATACCCAGAGCTAGTACTTTCGCTACATTCTAGCCTCTGAGAAGAAAAATGGAACAACAAGGAAAAGGGTGAGCTCAACTAGCCCGATAAAGAATATTATGACTAAGATAATATCTGACAAATTATCGTTAGTCTTGAACGAGGAAAAAATCTAATAGAATCTGATAGGCAACAAATTTTAAATCAATATTATGCGGTGAAATAATAATTCATTAGAAGAGTTAAGTAGAGAATGCAAACTACTATCTTACATATATGAATTTAAAAGTTCATCGTCGATATTTTATCCTGTAACAACATCAATCGATATATATACGGAATCAAATATTCATCTTTGCACTCTGAGGCGAAGATATTCATCGATTAATTCGTATTCATCTAAACACATTCATCTTTGCTCTTCTGGCGAAGATATTAATCGATCGATCGTATTCATCTCGACACTGTTCATCTTTTACTACGGGCGAAGATATTCATCGAAAATCATTCATCTTTGCACTACGGGCCAAGATATTCATAATATCATCATTTAAGGTAGGGATGATGAAAAATATTTTTAAAAAAGCGAATCCGATGAAAAACAAAATGAACATTAAGGATTAAGGATTAAGTACTTTTTTAAACAATCCACGTCAAAAATACCTCAAAAATAATCATAGTGGTGTAAAATTCGAGAATGATCAAAACATGGATCTGATCAAAGCTAGTATCCAGAATAGATATTTTGGACGAAAAGAAAAAATTTTCATTTTTAGGTGAATAGTCTTAGTATTAAGTGAATAGTCTTGAGTATCGTGAATAGTCTAATATCGTGAATAGTAACTCAAACACCAAAAGATAGAAATTTCACAAAAAAAACATCTTCACGCTTCTTGAATAGTACTTTCGTGAATAGTAACTTCGTGAATAGTAACTTCATGAATAGTAACTTTCGTGAATAGTAACTTCGTGAATAGTAACTCATGAATAGTAACTCATGAATAGTAACTAATAGTAACTCATGAATAGAAAAAGTTCCAAATTTGATAAAAAGTTCCAACCAATATTTGACATAATGATATTGAAGAAATAATATCATTTGAGAAGAAAATAACATCCACTTACCTCGAAAGAATCGATCTTAGTTGAAACAGGATATAGGCTATGACTTGAACTTGCAAGTATAGCAATACTCAAAGTATACTCAAAATACTCACAAGAATAAACGATATAATATAGAGAGAAAAACTTGATTTACGGGTGTGATTTTCAATTCTAACCTAAGCACCTATTTATAGGAAATTGCTTAGAACACCAAAGCGAGAAAATTTAATATAATAATAATATATTATACAAATTTTCCTTATCCCACTCTTGAATCTGAATTCAACACCAATACACACATGTTAATGATGTCAAAAAAATAAAAAAACGTTTTTCTAAATAAAATAATTAAAACTCAAAAAATCAATTATTTGAACTTGAACTTCAATAATTCATAATAAATAGCTCTTTTATCAGAAAATTCAATCTCGCGACTTTTTATAGGAAATTCAATTCTCTACAACTTTGCGGAAGAAAGTTTTTCCAAATTCCAAACAAAAAATTGGCCAAATCCACAAGCAGACGATTTCTATTTATATAATCAAATTTCGGTCGATAAATGGGTCCTGACACACAAAAACATGTGTTAAACATTTAATGCCACAAAAATACTCTTCCTCCTCATATACTCATATATCCCACATTCATTATAAAAATATCACCATTAATATATTATTAAAATAATATATTTAAATGAATTATTTTATCGAGAAAAAGATAAAATATTAATTTTCAACAATTGTCACATTAAAATTTTTCTCCATCTATATCCACATAAAATCAATATTTTCCTCATCATATAAATCAATAATTAATTATTCACAAATAATATTACGAGAATCACGATCTTGTGACGAGTAGTTTCGGAAAGAGGGGCTTTCGATAAGGATCTCTCTCTTCTTGGCGGCATTGATTAGGTGACCAAACCTCTCCTTAGAGCGAACTTTCTAGACATTGCCAATAATGTTATCTAATAATATTATTCGAGATAATATGAATTATTGCTCGATAATGGAAAATCTTTGTGTAATGACAATTTATTGAAACAACGATAATATAAAATATCAATACGACAATTATTGAATCGATAAAATAAAATCTTGAGCGATAATTCTTTGTAACAATTATTGAGTAGTGCCTTCTTACGTAAGAATCAATAATTGGTGCAATCTGAGTATCTGTCTTCTTGTTCAACAACGGCGTATTAGTGTGTTTTTAACCATGGGGTATTCAAACGATATTACTTGGTAACAACTTCTGTAGTTATTTATAAACAACTTATATTTGTCGTTTTCTTCATCCAATAAACTTTTCGTTATGGGGCCCACAAAAAGGCTTTGCGTGTAAATGCGAATATTCCCAAACGATCTGAATATTCCACGACCAAAACGAATATTCAAAACGATAATGAATATTTTATAACCACTTGCTTATTGAAAATATTTGCGTATTTTACCCATAACTATCCACATTAATCAAATCAACCCTTACTATTTCAAAATAATAAATAGAAAAATAAATTTCATTTTATTAATAATTTGGGGTCTTCTGACCTCCCTCCTTATGAAATTTAAGTCCTCAAATTGGCGTCACGATACTGGTGTTTGAAAAGATGAGAATACCTCGCTTTCATTTCGTTTCCAACTCCCAGTCATTTCCTCGATAGCATGGTTTCTCCACAAAACTTTAACTTGTGGTATAACCTCGATACATATGGGACATATTCTTTCTATCAAGATCTTGTGGTACCTCCTCGTCGCGTTAAGTCTTGGCTATCTCGTCCGGTTCTAACTTCGATAGCGTGGTTAAATTAGTCCACATATTTACGTAACATCGATCGTGAAAAGCGTTATGAACACGCGTCGTACTTGGCGGTAAAAGCGAGTCTATAGGCCCGCGATTCTATTCGATCGAGAATTTCAAATGGATTAATAAATCGAAGGTTTGAGCTTTCCTCACATCAGATTCTCGCTTTTGAAATAACAACTTCTTGCACCTCCTTCTTCAAATTCATCGACTCGGTGTGTAGCTTGAGCGACTTTAACTTTATCGATTAAAATCGATTATACTAAATATATCATCACGTGGGTACCTAGAGTTTTCATCTCCATCTCTATTATTTGTAAATTATCTGAAATGAGTCTTTGACAATATCGTACTTTCGTGCTTGTATCGATCTTCTACTCAACACGTCGGCTACCACGTTAACTTTTCGAGGATGGCATGGTGAAACATGTCTTTGAAATGAGTCTCCTCTTGAGTTCTTGAAGCTCTTCCCACATTCCTTGCTCCATTCGAATTTTGTATCTCTCTGAGTCAATTTGCGTTAATGGAATAGCGATTCGAGAATATCCTTGACGAATCTCCGATAATAACCAACTAAGCCTGAAAGCTACGTATTTAGATTCTGAAACTTAGGTTGTTCTCAAGCTGTGACTCATATCCCAACCTTGGATAACACGTTACAATGACACCTATCGGTTTACTATCGCATGCGAATATGGTGTCCCCTACGGAGATGCGGCTTGGTGCATTCCACAAAGGAAGTCACCGGATAAAGGCTCGGTACCAAATTCTATAGTTGAATTTTAACTCACGAAGTTCAATAGGAGCCATTCGATGTGAGATTTTAGAAATGAGTTTTGTCTGGGTTCAAAGTCGATACAAAATTTAATATCGAGTCTTTGGGAGTAAGCGAAATTCTTGAAATACGTCGGGAAAAATCAATAACAACGGAATATTATTCAAATCGGCGTGTCTTTATTCAAATCCATAACATGGACTAAGAAAACTTGACATCCGTAATAAGCGAATGACTTCATGGCTTGATATGAAAATGTTTGACTTCAATGGTTTGATTGCTTGAATTGAATAACGGGTTGCTTAGGAATATGAAAACTATGACCTTACGAAAGCAATCAATTTTGGCGTGATGAGTAGTTAACCTTAAAATCACATCAAAAGCAAATATCTCTATAGAAATAAGGTTAACGGTAATGTGATAGTGCCAACTTGAATCAAGCAAGATTTCTAAACAACGGATGTAATGAAAGTTTCTCTAATGGAGTCTCCACATAAATAGGTCAAAGTCTAATTTCTCGTAGTCGAGTTCAAGCGTTGGCGCTTGAGCAAAGAGAGATAAAGAATGGGTAGGCAGAATTATCTAGTAAGGTATAAACTTGCAAAAATTTATAATTAACTAACTTGTGCTAACCGTTCGGGTTCCTCGCATTTTAATGAAAGTCACGACAAAGCGCTCTTCCGAATGTCGTTGACTTTGACTTTTACGTATCACTTTCTGGTGCCAGCGTCCCAATGGACTTGATTTATTTATAGGACAAAATTGAGCTATGTGACCATCTTTTCCACAACTAAAACATACCTTGGAAGGCTTTGAGCAGTTTGACCTTATATGTCCTCTCTTCTCGCATCTGTAGCATCTAGCGGCGATCGTTTCTCTTCCCCTAGAATTTGTTCTTTGGTCTTGATCTTTGCTGCTAAAGCGTCTTCCGTCGTCGTTAAATCTTCTCTTTTTAGATTGGACATCTCTTTCCATAATATCAACGTCGTCGTGCGGCTTTTACCCATCATCACTCATTCTCACTCGTTCGATTATTTCTTCTTTCATTTCGATTCGACTTTATCATCTTATACTACGCGAAAAGTGCTTACATTCAAGCATCACATATCGGGTAACCTGAAGCTTGAATCGTTGCATCCTTTTGCTCCACATTTTCTGCAATTGACTGCTCTTACTAACTCATGAATACGATTTTGCAATTCTACATTTTGATCGTAAAATACCTCTAATAAACTCTCTTGGTACCTCTTCTTCCTCTTCTTCCTCACTCTCTCATTTGTTACCTCTGCGATATCTAAAGGTGTCAACTATCGATTCTTCACTCACCATACATGGATATCTCTAATTCCTTCTTACTTTGACATCACATTATCACGGTTGGCGATTAGAGGTGTCTCCACGATCTCATTCACTCCATTGTTAACGTTCTCGGTGACCATTCTTAAAAACTATCATAAAACAAGGGTTAATTAAATAAATTAACAAATCACATAATACCCTATATTATGACCAACCAACAAATAAGCTTAGGTAGGACACCTTTAGCGAAGGATTTACTCGTCTCTCCCTCTGATTCTATTCCCGATCTCTTGGGAGATCGTATCCCTAAGCTACGATACCAAGCTGGCGCCCCCCCAAAATAGGTCCATTCCATCCAACCCATTACGAGTAGCCCGAATACATGATGCGAAATAACTTCTGACTTTATTATTACAACATATAATAAACTGTGAGTTTAAATACGAGATATTGCCATCTAGAGCAATATCCACATACTGTGAATAAATCCCCATCATAATTATTGATACATTATTTTACAAAAATGGTGAGGGACTACTAAACAACTCTCTCTAGAACCTTCATTCCATACCCAAGCTACTACTCATTACATTCTAGCCTCACGAGAAGAAAAATGGAACAACGAGGAAAAGGGTGAGCTCAACTAGCCCGATAAAGAATATTATGACTAAGATAATATACAACAAATTATCGTTAGTCTTGACGGGAAAAAATCTAATAGAATACAATGAGGCAACAAGTTTTAAATCAATATTACGGTGAAATAATAATTCATTAGAAGAGTTAAGTAGAGAATGCAAACTACTATCTTACATATATGAATTTAAAAGTTCATCGTCGATATTTTATCCTGTAACATCAATCGATATATATACGGAATCAAATATTCATCTTTTGCCTTTCTGAGGCGAAAGATATTCATCGATTAATCGTATTCATCTAAACACTGTTCATCTTTTTACTTTTCTGGCCGAAAGATATTAATCGATCGATCGTATTCATCTCGACACTGTTCATCTTTTGCTACGGGCCAAAGATATTCTTCGAAAATCATTCATCTTTTGCCTACTGGGCCAAGATATTCAATAATATCATCATTTAAGGTGAGGATGATGAAAAATATTTTAAAAAAGCGAATCGATGAAACAAAATGACAAATATTAAGGATTAAGTATTTTACTTTGTTTTATCCAGTTCAAAAATACCTCAAAAATAATCGTAGTGGTGTAAAATTCGAGAATGATCAAAACATGGATCTGATCAAAGCTAGTATCCATAATAGATATTTTGGACGAAAAGAAAAATTTTCATTTTTTGGTGAATAGTCTTAAATATTAATGAATAGTCGTAGTATCGTGAATAGTCTTAGTATCGTGAATAGTAACTCAAACACCAAAAGATAGAAATTTCACAAAAAATATCTTCACTTAACTTACTCGTGAATAGTACTAAATGAATAGTAACTTCGTGAATAGTAACTTCGTGAATAGTAACTTCGTGAATAGTAACTTTCGTGAATAGTAACTTCATGAATAGTAACCCGAAACATGAAAAAGTTCAAATTTGATAAAAAGTTCCAACCAATATTTGACATAATGATATTGAAGAAATAATATCATTTGAGAAAAAATAACATCCACTTACCTCGAAAGGCGATACTTACAGTTGAAACAGGATATAGGCTATGACTTGAACTTGAACTTGCGTATAGCAATACTCAAAGTATACTCAAAATACTCACAAGAATAAACTCGATAATATAGAGAGAAAAACTTGATTTACGGTGTGATTTTCAATTCTAACCTAAGCACCTATTTATAGGAAATTGCTTAGAACACCAAAGCGAAAATTGAATATAATAATAATATAATTATACAAATTTTCCTTATCCCACCTTTTGGTCAAAAAACACCAGCCATTTACATGTTAATGATGTCCAAAAAAAACAACAAAAAACGTTTTTCTAACAAAAATAATTTAAACTCAAAAATCAATTATTTGAACTTGAAACTTCAATAATTCATAATAAATAGCTCTTTTATCAGAAAATTCGAATCTCGCGACTTTTTATAGGAAATTCAATTCTCTACAACTTTGCGGAAGAAAGTTTTCCAAATTCCAAACAGAAATTGGCCAAAAATCCACAAGCGGACGATTTTACGATTATAATCAAATTTCGGTCGAAAATGGGTCCACCAACACACAAAACATGTGTTTAAACATTTAATGCCACAAAAATACTCTTCCTCCTCATATACTCATATATCCCATTCATTATAAAAATATCACAGTTAATATATTATTAAAATAATATATTTAAATGAATTATTTTATCGAAAAAAGATAAAATATTAATTTTCAACAATTGTCATTTTAAAATTTTTCTCCATCTATATCCACATAAAATCAATATTTTCCTCATCATATAAATCAATAATTAATTATTCACAAATAATATTACGAGAATCACATTCTTGTGACGGTAGTTCAGGAAGGGGCTTTTCGATAAGGATCTCTCACTTCTTGGCGGCCTTGATTAGGTGACCAAACCTCTCCTTAAATGAACTTTCTAGACATTGCCAATAATGTTATCTAATAATATTATTCAGATAATATGAATTATTGCTAGATAATGGAAAATCTTGTGTAATGACAATTTATTGAAACAACGATAATATAAAATATCGATGCGTGATTATTGAATCGATAAAATAAAATCTTTGAGCGATAATTCTTGTAACAATTATTGAGTAGTGCCTTCTTACGTAAGAATCAATAATTGGTGCAATCTGAGTGTCTTCTTCTTGTTTAACAAGGCGCGTATTAGTGTGTTTTAACCATAGGGTATTCAATGATGATTACTTGATAACAACTTCTGTATTATTTATAAACAACTTATATTTGTCGTTTTCTTCATCCAATCGCTTTTTCGTTATGGGGCCCACAAAATAATAAATAGGAAAATAAATGCGAATATTCCCTTACTAATAATCTGAAATATTCCGACGACGAAATATTCACAATGATAATGAATATTTTATAACCACTTGCTTATTTAAAAATATTTGCGTATTTTACCCATAACTATCCACATTAATCAAATCAACCCTTCTTATTTCAAAATAATAAATAGAGGAAAATAAATTTCATTTATTAATAATTTGGGGTCTTGAATGTAATAACAAAAAGAAATCACACGCAATGCGATAGGCGAAATGCAATGTTAGAGTTATTCAATGTAATAATAATAACGGAACCAAAGTCGGGTGAAATTCACACTTTTTCAAATCATAGGATGTTCCAAATGAGAATAATAAATGCGAAATAATAAATGATGGAACCAGTCCTACGTATAAATACATATGCCGAGGATATTAAGGAGTAATAATAAAGACTTTAATAAAAATGGAACCAGTCCGTATAAAACACATGATGCATGGATATTCCAATGTAATAATAATAAAGATGGAACCAATCCGGTAAAAAAACACGCATGTGATATTTCACGTAATAATAGAAGAATGTCACCAAGTATAGGGTAAACCCACGATTATAAAGTTATTCCAATGAATAATAAAGAAATGGAATAATGAAGTTCTCTTTTAAATACAAAAGAATAATATCCCTTACCGTAAAAGATCTTCGGATATCAAAGTAGTAGGAAGTACCGTAATACTCTTCTTCTTTTCTTCTATAGATTTTCTCTTTAGCTTCTCTCTATAATTTCTCTCTAGAGTTTCGATTGAATTCATTAAGAAAATAATGAAGGAATGAGCTTCTATTTATAGGAAAATAGAATGCATAGTAATTAATCCATTTAATCTGGTCGTATTGATTTACTTTAACTCAGGCCATCCATATTTAAAGAAAATCTTTTAAATAAAATATCATATATTTTATTTATATAAAAAATATTTTACTATGCAAACACTATATCAAAACAACAATACGCAAAACACTATGCAACACTATCATAATAAAATATAATATATTCTATTTATGTATAACTTTAATAAAGTATTACATTTTATATAAAAAGGTGTTTCATTTTATTACGTTAATAATAATGAATAAAACAAAAATGTCATTATCGCTATAATAATTCATATTATTAATCGACAATAATGGAATCAAACCTAAGTGACTTCTCACATAAATATCAATAATCAATACCAGGTGTCTCTTTCTTATGCAACCACCAAAATAGGTCCATTCCATCCAACCCATTCTCGAGTCGCCAAATATATGGTACTGAAAACAACTACAACTTTATTACAACAATTGTCATGGCAAAATACAACAACACATATGTCGTGAGTTTGATACAAATATATACCAACTCAGAAGACGTCACAATGACACCTTACATAAAGGTATAGTCAAAAACCTGCTTTTAGAAATTAGAATCTTTGGGAAGTGCTCAAGGAAACCTTCATATACGGGAGGCCATGCTTTTAGGTTACGGTAGATATCATATGGCCACGTAATTATCCTCGTCAATCTAATAGACCCCAAAGAAAAAAACGAAGATTACTATCATATTCTTCCCAATGGTGAGTCTTCTCTCGACATATCATTATCTCCACTCGCCTCTAATCGGGTATTATACTCCAAACAAACACCAAGATTATATAGTAGTGCTTGTAAATATACTCAAAGAAGTGGATGAGCACAACCATGTTTATGATGACACGAGGTCAGTATGTCATTAGACATCTTGTATGATAGTGGCAAAACACCCTTCCAAGTTAAATTCACCTCACCTCAACATCTATAGACCACCATTCTATTCCCTCGCTATCCCCCCGCCGACCCAAATTTACACTTTTTATTACCCCGAAAGGAATTGTGAAACAAAAGGGTGAGCACAACTAGCTCAAGAAAGAATATTATGACTAAAGATAAATAAATTATCAATAGTCTTCATCAAGAATAAATCGTAGATTTAGAACATATGGTAGATGATAAAACTTTTCAACCATAGTCATAAATGAATGAGCAATCCATTAGAAGAGTCAAATAGACCATAAAATCTATTATCTTCTCCATGTTAAAAGTCCACCAACAATGTTTTATCCTCGTAACATCAATCAACAATTCCTCGCCCACAATCACATGTATAACTCATAATCATAATTGTAGTTCTAAATTCTCTTCTTATCCAGACGAAGATAATTTCATCAATTGCCTTTACCCTCAAACATCAAAGATCATGGTTATACCAAATCACAGCCTCATGCTCATAATCATACTAATAAATTCATCTTCGCACTACTGGCCAAAGATATTCATCAATCAGCTCATCTTCGCACTACATGCCAAAGATATTCAATAACAAGTCATCTTTGCACTACACGAGCCAAAGATATTCAATAACAAAATCATCTTTACACTACGCCCAAAGATATTCATCAATAATTCATCTTTCATCAATAATTCACTTTGACAACAAAGCCAAAGATATTCATATATCAAAGAAATACATAATCATTTCGTGGTTATATAAACAATAATTATAACCATGTCGATCAATTCACCTTTGCACTTAAGCTAAAAATATTCAATTAGAAATTTAATGGTCATGATCATACCAATCCAACAATTCAACTTTTGCACCATCGCCAAAGAGAACCTATAGTCACGATCATACCAATAATCTACCCATCTTTACACTCAAGTCAAAGAGAAATATTATCATTAGTGGTTATAAGAATGTTATATAAAAACAATATAATCAAAACATGGTTTTAATTTCAAAAGTAAGATTCATAAATTAACGATAATTTGGTCGAGAAGAAACCAATTTGTCGTGAATAAGACTCTCAGATTCGTACATAGTACCGTATACGCGCTTAGAACCCCGATACCTAAAAGATAAAGTTTCATAATAAAATTCATATCCATATTTATAACACCTTAATCCAAATGTTATAAATCACTTAGAAATCTCATAATCTAATATTATTAATATTACAACAATATTTTAATCATTTCTTAAACTTATAAATAATTTAATCCAATTATTTACACTTTAATAATTAATGCATTTAATCATCTAAAATGCCAAACTCATAAGATTTCATCATCATTAACCAAAACCCTCATTAAAAATCTCAGATATACCTCATATATGATTCTCAAGCCAATAAATCATATTTTCCAATTTTCTTACTTCACATAACATATTTAATTCATTTACTCATAACTAGAATATTTTCATGAAAAATACCAAATCAGTTCCAAAAATATTTATTTTCTGGGATTTAGAAGAATATAGTCCCATATTGAATATATATTTTTCTCAAAATTTTAAAATTCATTTACTATTTTTCATACGGCCAAAACCACCGAATATTTAAACATTTATCATAAATTGTACTTTTGTCCAAAAATTCTGAAATTAATACTTATATACTGATATTATATAGATGTACTCCCAATAAAAATTTCATCAATTTTGGAGTTAATCACAAGGAGTTATAAATTACTTTTAAAATAGTCTTTTCTCATAAAATCCATAACTCCTAATCTATACATCCAAAAATCGCCATTTTTGGACACAATCTACAAAACTCATCAAAATATCATTTCAAATTTTTCCAGAATTTTTGAAGGTCCGAAAAAATACAAAACTAAAAAACATAATCACCCTTAAAAATCCCTTTACTATCCCTTACCTCAAAAGAGCAAGATTTAGTCTAAACACCTGATATAACGCTAACGAACTTAACTTGCACGTAGATAGCAACACTCAAAGATACTCAAAATACTCACAAGAATACGCCGATAATATAGAGAGAGAAAAAACTCAGCTTCAAGTGTGATTTTCAATTCTAACCTAAGCACCCTATTTATAGAAAATGCTTAGAACACCAAAGTAGAAAATTTAATATAATATTAATATATATTTAATAAATTCTCACGCCCATCTAGACAATCTGATCTCAAATCATCAACACATGTTAAAGATGCCCACAAACATTTAAAAAACGTTTTTCTTATTTAAATTATTTTAAACTTCCAAAAATCAATTATTTTGAGCTTCTAACTTCAATAATTCATAATAAATAGCCATTTTATCAGAAAATTCAAATCTCACTAATTTTTATAGAAAAATTCAATTCTCTACAACTTTGCGTAAGAAAGTTTTTCCAAATTCCAAATGTAAAATTTGACCAAATCCACAAACCATTTATTTTACAAAGCTATAATCAAATTTCAAATAAGAAATGGGGTCCACCGACACACAAAACATGTGTTAATCATTTAATGCCACAAAATACTCTTCCTCCTCATATACTCACATATCGCATATTCATTATAAAATATCACCGCTAATATATTATTAAAATAATATATTTAAATGAATTATTTTATCGTAAAAAGATAAAATATTAATTTTCAACAATTGTCACTTTAAAAATTTTCTCCATCTATATCCACATAAAATGAATATTTTCCTTATCATATTAATCAATAATTAATTATTCACAAATAATATTACGTAATCACAATAATGACAACCAAATGCTGCTCCTGAAAGAGGGGGGCTTTCCAATAAAGATTTCTCCTCATCGCGCCAGCAATTAGTGACCACCAAACTCTCCTTAGATGTAACTTTCTAGACATCGCCAATAATGTTTTCTAATAATATTATTCAGATAATATGAATTATTGCTTCGATAATGGAAAATAATCGTAGTGACAATTATTAAAACAACAAAGAATATAAAATATCAACGCAAAGAAATTATCAATCAATAAAATAAAATATCGAATAAGAATTATCGTAATAATTATCGAGTAGGCCTTCACGTAAGAGTCAATAATTCAAAAATACCGCAATACCGCAAAGCACTTTGGCAACAACGCCAGACATTTTACTTTACCCACCGGTATTCCAACAAGATTAATCTGTAAATAATTACGCCAAGTATTTATAAAAACTCCCTTTGTCGCTTTCTTCATCCAATCGCTTATTCTCATTATGGGCCCACAAAAGGGTCATACTCGTCAGCATTTAATATTCTCCCGACGTAAAGAATATTCCACCACCAAACTAATATTCCCCCACAATAATGAATAATATTTTATAACCACTTGCTTATTTTGAAAAAAATTATATATCACACCCTTAACTTTAACTTTTATCAATTTAACCATTTACCTAAATAGTAATTATAAGAAAAATTGAATACTTTTATTTCATAAAATTCGGGGCCTTACAATCTCCCTCCTTATGAAATTTCGTCCCCGAAATTTACGCACTGGTATTTCAAAGAGTCGAGAATACCTTGCTTTCATTTCGCATTCTATCTCCCCCGCCATCATGATTTCTCCATTGCTCATCTCCTCGTATTTCGTATATCATTCTAGAATACAAATTTCAAAACAAGGGTTAATTTAACAAATTAATATATCACATAATATCCCGATATTACGATCGACCAACAAATAAGCTTAGGTAGACACACTAGCTAAGGATTTACTCATCTCTCCTCCTAGTTCTAATCCCGATCTCCGCCAGAGATCATATCCCTAAGCTCGATACTAAATGTAATCGACCCCAAAATAGGTCCATTCCATCCAACCCATTCTCGAAGTCGCCAAATATATGGTACGGAAAACAACTACAACTTTATTACAACAATTGTCGTGCAAAATACAACAACACATATGTCGTGAGTTTGATACAAATATATACCAATCAGAAGACGTCACAATGACACCTTACATAAAGGTATAGTCAAAACCGCTTTTAGAAATTAGAATCTTTGGGAAGTGCTCAAGAAACCTTCATATATGGGAGGCCATGCTTTTAGGTTACGGTAGATATCATATGGCCACGTAATTATCCTCGTCAATCTAATAGACCCCAAAGAAAAAAAACGAGAAGATTACTATCATATTCTTCCCAACGGTGAGTCTTCTCGACATATCATTATCTCCACTGCCTCTAATCGGGTATTATACTCCAAACAAACACCAAGATTATATAGTAGTGCTTGTAAATATACTCAAAGAAGTGGATGAGCACAACCATGTCTTATGATGACACGAGGTCAGATGTCATTAGACATCTTGTATGATAGTGGCAAAACACCCTTCCAAGTTAAATTCACCTCACCCTCAACATCTATAGACCACCATTCTATTCCCTCGCTATCCCCGCCGACCCAAATTTACACTTTTATTACCTAAAAGGAATTGTGAAACAAAAGGGTGAGCACAACTAGCTCAAGAAAGAATATTATGACTAAAGATAAATAAATTATCAATAGTCTTCATCAAGAATAAATCGTAGATTTAGAACATACGGTAGATGATAAAACTTTTCAACCATAGTCAGCAAATGAATGAGCAATCCATTAAAGAGTCAAATAGACCATAAAATCTATTATCTTCTCCATGTTAAAAGTCCACCAACAATGTTTTATCCTCGTAACATCAATCAACAATTCCTCGCCCACAATCACATGTATAACTCATAATCATAATTGTAGTTCTAAATTCTCTTCTTATCCAGATCGAAGATAATTTCATCACCGCCTTTACCTCAAACATCAAAGATCATGGTTATACCAAATCACGCCTCTCGCTCATAATCATACTAATAAATTCATCTTCGCACTACTACCAAAGATATTCATCAACAGCTCATCTTTGCACTACATGCCAAAGATATTCAACAACAAGTCATCTTTGCACTACGAGCCAAAGATATTCAACAACAAGTCATCTTTGCACTACGGCCAAAGATATGCAAAGAAAGATATTCATCAATTCATCAATAATTATTCATCAATAATTCATCTTTGCACTACAAAGCAAAGATATTCATATATCAAAGAAATACATAATCATTTCGTAAGTTATATAACAATAATTATAACCATGTCGATCAATTCACCTTGCACTTAAGCTAAAAATATTCAATTATAAATTTAATGGTCATGATCATACCAAATAACAATTCAACTTTTGCACCATCGCCAAAGAGAACCTATAGTCACGATCATACCAATAATCTACCCATCTTTACACTCAAGTCAAAGAGAAATATTATCATTAGGGTTATAAGAATGTTATATAAAAACAATATAATCAAAACATGGTTTTAATTTCAAAAGTAAGATTCATAAATTAACGATAATTTGGTCGAGAAGAAAACCAATTTGTCGTGAATAAGACTTCGTATTCGCACATAGTACCGTGATAATGCGCATAAGAATCCTCGATACTAAAAAGATAAAGTTTCATAATAAAATTCATATCCATATTTATAACACCTTAATCCAAATGTTATAAATCACTTAGAAATCTCATAATCTAATATTATTAATATTACAATAATATTTTAATCATTTCTTAAACTTATAAATAATTTAATCCAATTATTTACACTTTAATAATTAATGCATTTAATCATCTAAAATGCCAAACTCATAAGATTTCATCATCATTAACCAAAACCCTCATAAAAAAATCAGATATACCTCATATATGATTCTCAAGCCAATAAATCATATTTTCCAATTTTCTTACTTCACATAACATATTTAATTCATTTACTCATAACTAGAATATTTTCATGAAAAATACCAAATCGTTCCAAAAATATTTATTTTCTGGGATTTAGAAGAATATAGTCCCATATTGAATATATATTTTCTCTAAATTTTAAAATTCATTTACTATTTTTCATACGGCCAAAACCAATTTAATATTTAAACATTTATCATAAATTGTACTTTTGTCCAAAAATTTCTGAAATTTATACGATATACTGATATTATATAGATGTACTCCCAATAAAAATTTCATCAATTTTGGAGTTAATCACAAGGAGTTATAAATAATTACTTTTAAAATAGTTTTTTCATAAAATCCATAACTCCTAATCTATACATCCAAAAATCGCCATTTTTGGACACAATCTACAAAAAAACTCATCAAAATATCATTTCAAATTTTTCCAAAATTTTTGAAGGTCCGAAAAATACAAAACTAAAAACATAATCACCCTTAAAATCCTTTACTATCCCTTACCTCAAAAGACAAAAGATTTCTAGATTTAAACACCTGATATAACGCTATGAATTGAACTTGCACCAGATATAGCAACACTCAAAGTATATCAAAATACTCACAAGAATACGCCGATAATATAGAGAGAGAAACTTCAGCTCGTGTGATTTTCAATTCTAACCCAAGCACCCTATTTATAGGAAAATGCTTAGAACACCAAAGTAGAAAATTTAATATAATATTAATATATATTTAATAAATTCTCTACGCCCATCTAGACAATCTGATCTCAGCCATCAACACATGTTAAAGATGCCCACAAACATTTAAAAAACGTTTTTCTTATTTAAATTATTTTAAACTTCCAAAAATCAATTATTTTGAGCTTCTAACTTCAATAATTCATAATAAATAGCCATTTTATCGTAAAATTCAAATCTCGCGATTTTTATAGGAAATTCAATTTCTACAACTTTTCGTAAGAAAGTTTTTCCAAATTCCAAATGTAAATTGACCAAATCCACAAACCATTTTATAAAGCTATAATCAAATTTCAAATAAGAAATGGGGTCCACCACACACAAAACATGTGTTAATCATTTAATGCCACAAAAAATACTCTTCCTCCTCATATACTCACATATCGCATATTCATTATAAAAATATCACCGCTAATATATTATTAAAATAATATATTTAAATGAATTATTTTATCGTAAAAAGATAAAATATTAATTTTCAACAATTGTCACTTTAAAAATTTTCTCCATCTATATCCACATAAAATGAATATTTTCCTTATCATATTAATCAATAATTAATTATTCACAAATAATATTACGTAATCACAATAATGACAACCAAAAAGCGCCTCCTGTGAAAGAGGGGGCTTTCCAATAAAGATTTCTCCATCGGGCGCAAGCAATTAGTGACCAAACCTCTCCTTAGATGTAACTTTCTAGACATTGCCAATAATGTTTTCTAATAATATTATTCAGATAATATGAATTATTGCTTCGATAATGGAAAATACCGTAGTGACAATTATTAAAACAACAAGAATATAAAATATCAACGCAAAGAATTATCAATCAATAAAATAAAATATCGAATAAGAATTATCGTAATAATTATCGAGTAGTGCCTTCACGTAAGAGTCAATAATTCAAAAATATACCGCAATACCGCAGCTACATCGCAAACAACGCCAGACATTTTACTTTACCCACCGGGTATTCCAACAAAAAGGTTAATCTGTAAATAATTACGAATATTTATAAAAACTCTACGTCATAAGTATTTATAAACAACTCCTTTTCGCTTTTCATCCGAATATTCCCATGCTATTTCAAGCTCATGGGGGGCCCAATGGTCATTTCATAAAATTGGGGCCGCATTGCATACGATATATTCCCCGACAAAAGAATATTCCACCACCAAACACGACATATTCATACCAAGTCCATCTACGCATAATGAATATTTTTTATAACCACTAATGCTTATTTTGAAAAAAATTATATATATCACCTTTAATAACTTTAACTTTTATCAATTTAACCATTTACCAAATAGTAATTATAAGAAAATTGAATACTTTTATTTCATAAAATTCGGCCTTAATCAATTTCTAATTAATTCCTTAAGAAATTAGCTACCTCAAGGTTAACTCCAGAAATTCCCAAATCTTGGCAGGACCTTACACATGTTAATGTGAGCTCAGCTTTAAATTTTATGGTCATCTGAGTTGTAGAACTCCGCTATATCATTTTTCGTCGAAAAAACCTAAATATTGAAATGGTCATAACTTGCTCATTTTAAGTCGAATAAGCTCATTTTTGGACAGGAGTTACCTTATACCATATACTTTCATTTCCCAAAAGGCTAGAATTTTTCATCATAATTTAAGTGGCCGAAAATGCCCTTTTAAAAAATAAAATCAGTAGCTTTTTGAAATTTCCATTTTTCATTCTTTATTAAAATCACCACACGTAAATCTACAACACCTTTTCCAAAGATTCCACTTGGAGATGCTACAAAACTCATAGATCTAACTCCGAACTTGACCACACCTGAAAAATTCAAAATATATTAGGAGATATGGTCAATTTAATTTCATGTTACGCTTTTCACAAAATCGATTTTCAACTCTTTGTGATTTCTAAGAAACTTTCATGTTTTCTCATAATAACCAATATAACTTATTATAACACTTACTAATACCACGTATACCCATGATTTTCATTAGTCCAATGCTTTTATTATGACTTTCATCATAATCCATGTAAATGCATCCTTTTAGTTGAAGAAATAATTGAGGGTTTAAGAAATGGGTTTTGATCTTTGGGTCAATACAAAATTCGATTTCACGCCTCTGGGTAGGCTAGAAAGTCTTCAAGAATACGTCTAAGAAATTTATTAATGATAGAAATATCATTCAAAATCGTGACTCTCATCCAAAACTTGGATAATACGTCACATTGATACCAACTGTGACTTCATCCTTTAACCTAGATAAGCACCTCATAATGATGCCTATCAACTCGCCATCTTCTTTCATGATGTCGCCTAGAAGAAGTGCCGCCTCTGCATTCCGCACAAGGAAGTCAACAACGAAAAAGGTTCGGGGATCTTTACTTATGGCTTGATATGACAATGATTGACTTTAATGGTTTGGTTACTTGAATTCGCACAACAAAGTTGGTTATGAATATAAAAGCTAACAACCTTACAAAAGCATGATGATTAGTTAACCAATTGATTCCTAAAATCACATCAAAGGCCAAATTTTTAAAAATAAGATCGACAAGTAACGTGAAAGTGTTTATTTGAATCAAACAAGATTTAAAAATAAGAGAGGTAACAAAGGCTCCTACTAACGAAGTTTCAACCAATAAGTCAAAGTCTAACTTCTCCTGAGTCAAATTTAAAAGTTGAACGCAAAGCAAGAGAGATAAAATAATGGGTAGAACCCCAGGTATCTTATAAGGTATAGACTTCGTAATTTATAATTAACTAACTCGTGCTAACTTCGTTTGGGTTACTCGCTTTTTGAAAGTCACGAAAAACGCCTCCCTTACACTACCGATTTTGACTTTTCCGGAACGGTCTTTGGTGCCTCATCCTAGCCGAACTTGTCTTCATGAACGACAAAATCGGGCTAAGTGACCTTCTTTCCACAATTATAACATGCTTTAGATGACATCGCATGCGCTTTGATCGATATGTCCCTCCCTCCGCATTTTGAAACATATGATAGGTGGTCGTTTCTCCTTCCTTAACAACGGGTCTTTGGTCGACGCCTTTCCATCATTGTTGAATTTCCTTTTCTTGAAATTTCCATTCCTATTATCTTGGCCATGGTTACCACCGGAAAATGATAATTTCCCCACGATGGTTATCGTTGTTCGATGGCCGTTGCCACCTATCACGATTATTATTATGTTGTTGGTCGTTACATTTTGGTTGTGTTGACTCATTATCGCGCTCCCAATAATCGAGCCCTATTCACAATATCTCAATACAAACAAAGTTTATGAGAAATTAGGTATCGACGTAAATCGGGTTTCAAACCTCTTAAAAATATTCGCGTCATTCGCTTCTCATTATCGACCAAATGGGATGCAAATCGAGATAACTCGGCAAACTTAGCCTCATCTTTGACACTATTATATTATTTTGCTCCAACTTGACAAACTCCACCTCCTTCATGTGACGAATACTTTCGGAAAGTACTTGTCGTTGAATGTTTATTGGAACTTCTCCCAAGACATCTTGAGTATGTCACTGGTACGCTTTTACGATTCCCACCAAGAATCCGCCTCTTCACGCAATACAAAGGTGGCGAATGGAACCTTTGCTCTCTGAGCATCCCAAGACATCAAATATCTTGGTGATCTCGCTTTAACCACGCTCTCCGCCTTAAGTGGTTCTCGCTTTCCCAAAACTCCGGTGGTCCCACCTTGAATCGCTAATGTGATGACCGCCGTGGGTTGCCATTATTTTACCGCTCTATGAATGCAGAGCCGCCTTTCATCGATGTTGCATGAATTCTAAAAACTCCTAAACGTACTGGCCGCTCGTCATTCGATCGGTGTTGTTGTTACACAAGAGGATTATCGCCATCCCGTCAATTACATTATCCTCGATTATTGATCTCATGGAGACTCAACGGTCTCTCGTGTCTCCATTACTTATCTCAACATTTTCTGATGCCATTTTCAAATCGCCACAAAACAAGGGTTAATTAACATGTCACATATTATCCCTATACACCGACCGACCAATTAAATACCAAATAAACTTAGTAGGTCATACTAGCGAAGGAATTTCCGTCTCTCCCCTCCTAGTTCTTATCTCACATCTTAGCCAGGGATCATATCCCTAAGCTCGATACTCAACCGCGACGCCCCAAAATTAGGTATACATCACCCATCTTGGGTAGTCAGATACATGGTACAGAATTTAAATACAACTTACTAATGTAACTGTCAGATACAATACGACATAAATCATGAGTTTGAATACAAATATTGTCTACTAGATATTATACAAACTCAAAAGGAGTCCTCATTACAATTATTATCACACTATTTCACGTAATAAATGAGGACTACTAATGCTATCCTCGGGACCATTACTCCTGCTCCCCACTCGTCCCAAATATATTCTCATTTCAAGAGAACGTAAAGAAAGAAAGGGTGAGCTCAACTAGCTCAAGAGAGAAATATTATGACTAAGATAATGCGTAATAAGTTATCATTAGCTTTCAAACAAAGTTAAACCGATAAAATATAATGAACATCAAGTTTAACTACAATGAACCAACAATCCATTAAAAGAGTCAAGTAGAAAATAAAATCTACTATCTTTTATGATTTAAAAGGTTTTCATCACTATTATAGTTGAGACTCACTTTAATAAATATTCCACCACATCTAATCATCCCCGTACTACTCTGGCCAAGAATTTTCATTAAATCATCAATGGTCATGCTATTATACCGAATAAACCCCGGTCATAATCATACCAAAACTATTCATCAATGCTTTACGTGCCAATCGAGGACTTTTATCACATCATTTATAACAAAGTCATGATTATACCAATGATCCTCGGTCATAATCATACTAAGTCCATCTATGCACGTAAGCTAAAGATGACTTTCAACATAATATAACATGAGGATGATGTCAATGACATAATAATTCAATAAACAAGTTCAAGAATTAATTTATCCAAGAATTATTAACGTCCAAATTGTCAACACGATATCGCTTTTGTAGGTAGTAAAATTCAAGAATGATCGTAAGAATATTTCCATGAAATGATCTTGGATGAAACGCAAATGTCAAGGATATTCTACTAATTTCATGGAGTATAAAAGTCAAAGTTTTAACCAACCGGGGTATAATAAAGAATGGAATAACAAAAGAAATCACCATGCATGCGATAGATCTTGCGACAGGTTATTCCAACAGAATAATAATAACGGAACCAGTCGTCGTGAAATTCACACCCGACAGTGATGTTCCAACAGTAATAATAAATGCGGAATAATAAATGATGGAACCAGTGTCCGTGTGTAAAGACGATGTGGATATTCCGGCAGTAATAATAAAGACGAAATAAATAATAAAATGGAACCAAAGTCCGGTGTAAAACACACATCTGAGATATTCCAATGTAATAATAATAAAGACGGAACCAGTCCCACAGTAAAACACACGAGACAGGATATTAAGAATGTAATAATAGAAGAATGTCACCAAGTATAGGGTAAACCCACGTTATACAAAGTTATTCCAATGTAATAATAAAGAAATGGAATAATGAAGTTCTCTTTTGAATACAAAAGAATAATATGTTAGGTTTGTAATATTTATGAACGCAATCAAATTGCACAAAATTAAGCGGAAACGTGTAAAAATCAGAGTTTAAAAATTTTACAAACCATATACCGGATCACCCTTTATGCACAATTATTAATTAAACGAAGAATAAGAAATTATGAAATTATACCCTTGTAGAAACGAAGCTTCCTCGTGTACGAAGTTCACCTCCTACTTCTCACGATCTCCTTGAATCCACCGGTTTGGTTCCTTCCTTTGATCAATGTAAGCCACCCAAGTGTATGGGCCTCTGAGGTGATCCACCAAAAAAGAAGAATTTTCAAGAAGAAGGGGTATTGGCTCAAACCCTAGTTTTTCTATCTCAGATAGAAAAAGAGCGTACTCTCCAACCATTGGAATTACAGATATATTTTGATATCGATATAAGACTCTCTTATAAAGATATCGTAACCTTATTTAATAAAATAAGGTATTATTTAATTAAACTCTTTTAATTAAATGGGCTCCTAATCTTATTAGGGATAATTAATTAAACTCTTTTAACTAATTTTTCCTCCTAATCCTATTAGGAATAAATGAGAGTACTTATATTAAATTAATTTCTAAACTCTTTTAGAAATTAAAATAATAATAATAATTTTAATAATATTAATAAGACTCCTCTTATTAATTTATATTTAATATTTCTAAAATATTAAATAATAATATTAAGCTATTTAATTTATTCTATCACCATAGATTAAATTAAATATACATAACATATTATTACGATTATGCCATTAACTTCTTAAATAATTATTCTTCCTTTTATGGTGTGACCCTTTAGGTTCTCCATATTAAACCTATTGTGAATAAATCAATTAAAACAATTCTAATCTTATTTAAATAAATAAATTAAACAATTAATTTATTTAAATAAATAATATTTATTCTACAATAGGATAAGCCTCCCTAGCGATCAACGACTTTCCGGATAATATAGATTTCAACATTAATCATAAAAGAACCTTTGAGTAAATAGTTACCAGACAATTCAATCCTTCCACCATACAATGTCCCAATTAAATATAAGATATGGAATTATCACAAGTCTTATTTTATTTAATTATATGTATTTCGACTCTTAAATGCATAACTCCAAATAATGCAAATTAAAAACTCCTTTCTAATTTCATTCTCGCGCTTGCCAAGGACTACTTGGGTTGTCATTTATCGAATCACATAGACATTTCTCTTCTTTTAATAGAAGTGGTAGATTCTTTATCGATCATACATTATCTCCATGTACAACTTATTATACCCAAGCATACCCTTTGATATACCCTAAGGGTCTTAAGGAATAAGTCAAAGTATAACTCATTATACACAAGATACTATGATGATCTCAAGTCCAAGGATCACTTGACTACTATCACTACAGAATTCCTATCGACAGCAAGTAAAACTCCATTAGGTATTCCTTAGCGAGCCACTTTCAAAGTGAATTTATTCTCTAATAAGAACCTACATACTTGCTTTAGTGTTCCACATAAATGATCATGAGATCAATCATCCTCATCCAATGAAAGCAAGTTGAACGTATGTACCAATCTATCCTGGATTCACTAATCCCCAATTTAGTAATCCAATGATTGGGAACTATTTTAGTTTTAAGCTTTCTAAGAATTTAGATCTCATTAGAATGATCATCATCATTATTCTAAAAGCATTGCTTAAAACTATGGGTTTATCACATATTATAAAATAGCATCATGTAGATAATTAAAAGTCTTTAATAAATTAATACTTTTTATTAATAAATGAATAAGATTGTTACAAAGTATATGCTTTATCATCAAACATGATCGGCTTTGTGTGCATATTACTTTCAATCTCCCACTGCACTAAAGCCAATCGCCATTGTATCTTATACTCTTCTTCTCTAAGTGACGATTATCCCCACGCTGGATAAGCTTTAGTTAATGGATATGTAATATTGTTCATGAGAGTCCACTATCTCTATAGTGATTTCCCATCTTTAATGATTCTAATAATCAAATGAAAGTGCCACAACACATGTTTAGATCCAAGATGAGACTTAGGAACTATTCCTAGTTCAGAATGAACTTTCAATCTAAACAATCAACTTGCAGCTTTCATTTATAGCTATATACTTTGTCTTTATCACTAAACCAAAGAACTCTTTTCATTGTTTGGAACCTTTCCAATTCAACTGCACTAATCGCTCAAGATAACGCTTTTACCTAAAGTGGATTTTTCACATCATCTTGGTCTGTCTTCGAAAAAACTTGAGTCTCATAAGCCCTCTAGTTTTAATTTAGACCCACCATGAATATGATCACATCCTTAGTGCCTTGGTTAAGCACTTTAAGATGTTTTCAACGACTCATAGTGAACTTCTCCATAATACGACCGATCAACATCGTGTCTCGTGACATTTCATTGCATACATGATTGTCACTCATGCTGAATCTCTTTTTAGAGTCTGTGGGGACTATTAAGAGAGATACACTCCATAAATTTCATCGACATGAGACATCTCTTGATTTTGCCATGCTAAACGACTTTAGCATCAAATGAATATACGTTCCTCGGGTTAAGTCGATCATCCTCTTAAATCTATCTATATAGATTTATATCCCCAATTAAGATACTCTTCCCAAATCATTCGTGGAGGAATGTTTAGACAACTTTATCTTTACTAATTGTAGCATTGGTATGTTATTCCTCATCCGTAGTATATCAACATATAATACTAGAAATTTCACGACGCCCCCAATCGACCCTTTTTTGTACACACTAGAAGTCTTACATCATCGCATGTAACTCGATCATCATCTTCTATGATGCGTACCTCATCATCATCATCCATGATGAATCCATACCTCCTGGGTATCTTCAGTACTATTCTAAATTTATGATTCGGTTGTGGTACAATAGGTCTATCTACAGGTTCCTCTTATTTGACTTATAGTATTTTGTGGTTCTAGAACTCTTCAAGATCTATTATCCTCCCACTAGCCCCTTCAATAATAAACACATTTATCTTAAAATGCAGCGTGTTTCGCAACAAACACCTTTTGCTAAGTAGGATTATAGAACATATACCCTAAACTTACTTTAGGATGTCCCACAAATCTGTACATGTCAAATCTTGACCCAAGCTTATCCTTTGAAACCTTTTCACATAAGTTGAACAACCCTTATCTTAACATACTTAAGATTAGGAATCCTCCCTGCTCATAACTTTTATGGAGTCTTGGGGGCGATTTTTGAGGTTACCTTTTCGTAGATATGCAGCCCATATTCTAGACATGATCCTGAAGGATACCGGAATGCTCGGTAAAATCATTTTGGACCGCACTATATTCAACAAGGTATGATTTTTCCTTTCGGATACATCAATCAATTATTACGTATCATGAGGTGTCCATTATGAGAAAAACCATTTGAGATGATCTAGAAACTTATTGCACAAGTATTTATTCCTTGATCTAATCAAAGAATCTTAATACTTTGCCAATTTGTTTCACTTTCAATTCTTTTTGAACCTTTCAAATAATTCACACTTGTATTTCAACAAATACATACATTCAACTCTTTGAATGATCATCTCCTTTTCTTATACTAGTTTGTTCAATTTACAAAATAATTTTTCACGTAAGTCAAGTATACAAAATCCATTAAATAATCTTTCAGCTTCTATACAAACATTATTATTATAAATAGAACAACAATTGTTCTTAATTATAATACCAAAGATTTCATTGTCAAATAATAAAATGGAAATAATATTTTTTAACAAGAACTGGAATACAATAACAACTTATCGACTTAATAGATTTGCTCTGTAGGCATTGCTAAACTATAAGTTTTATGGCTAATATGGTAACCTTTGCTACATTTCTACGCATATAGGATTACTTATATTTGTTTAGCTTTCTACTTACCTTGGTCCCTTCATAAATCTATATTTATGATAACCAAAGTCGGTATCCAATACCCAAGTAGAACCTCGACTTAAAGAAAAATTTATTTCAATCATGAACAAAATCGTATTAGAATCAAACTTCACTAAGCTTCTTTGGTTAGCCTCTCAAGATGCTTCTCGCAGCTTTCTTTCAAAGGTCCAAAGCTTATTGCGGTGGAAGCAAACTCCTTTGCTATCCGTACGCTTTTGTTCTTATTATCCTTTGTTTTTGCCTTTCTATATACCTTCTTTGAATCGCTTCTTCTTTCGTAAGATCCTTTGGCCCCTACCAAGAAGACATGGTCTTTCTTGGTTGGAAAGTGACTCTCATTATTTTTCAACATGTTAAGCAAATCAATGAGGTCGATATCTAGCTTGTTCATATAAAAATTCACAACAATTGTGAAAGGAGTCCGTAGTGAGTGCAAGATCAAATCTCGACTCAACTCTCCATCCATGACAAAACTCGTTGTCCTAATCGATCAATCAAATTGATAATGTTAAGGACTTTTATCTGCATCAGAGTGTCATCGGTCATTCTAGATCGGAAGAGCTCCTTAGATATCCGATATCTATCACCATACTTTCCTCACCATCAACTACTTGATGTGCGTGAATATAGTAGAGAGCGTCCATAATTTCATCCGACGTCAAGCTCATTACTCATGGATGCGAGCATGATGCATTGATCCAATCAGGCATCATCTTGCCACTTTCTAAAAGTAGCAATCTCTTCCTCGAGGCATTGTTCTCGCAACCATTGCGTAGGATAAAGCGTATTATGACATAAGATAGCTTTTCAAATTATGAGAACTATTCTCAAATTCCTTAACCAATCCGCTTAATTCTTGGCCTCGTTAATTTAGCATCTAATATGCTTCAAGTGATAGTAATTTTAGACATTGTAAAATTTCGTAAATGAACTTGTAATTAACAATATTTTAACATACATTCTTTTATTAATTACCAAAATAAATTAGGTCTTGTTTTAAATTGGTATCTCCCACTATTTTCTTCAAACTATATTACCTCAATATATATATAGTTCGCAATATCTAATTAAAGATTTGCTAGTGAGAATAAGGATCCCATTTCAAATGTATATAGCCTTGTGGTGACACAACAAACTATATATAAATAAATAGGTAGACAACTTTTGTCAATTACATCAACTATGCAACTCCTTTTCTTTTTGCCTCTTAGATTATTTTGATCAAGTGGTGGCACATCCGAATCAAAATTATCTAAGTTAAGTCCAACTTAGCACTCCATATATTCAAAAAGAAAATATCATCCTCAGGTGACACAACAAAATAATATTGTTCAATTTTCTTTATAAGCATCAAATGTGATAAATTAACATCTTAAATACTTAATAATTGCCTTGTGGTGACACAACAAACTCATATTAAATATTTAATACTCTATTAATTTTATCATGCTAGAAAGGCTTAATGCTCGATATTCCAAATATCTTTGAACGCTTAGACTTAATAAAAAAAATTTGAGGGTTTGTTATTAATTGTCTCATCTTGTTTAGCGCATATACATATATATATATAAAAATACGCGTTATATTAATTAACATGCTAAGCATGTTTGCATAATATATAATATATAGTATAAGCATGCACATATAGATTACTATATTCTACCCGAATTGATTATGGACTTTTATTCTAGTTTGGTTCACTAGAGCCACCAAGTGAACCAAAAGGTCAAACCCTAGGGGTGCAAGAAATAATATTTAAATATAACTATTACATTTAAACCCGGCTCATTACAAACGGGTCTTCAAGCGCTTTCTTGTCTCGATCTCCAATTCTTCAAAATAATTCTAAATATTCCTATTACAAAACTATTTAAAATAAATAGAAACCTTGATCGCCAAATGCGGAAGTACATAGAGGAGATATAATTTACATTAAGAAAAAATTAGAGAAGACGAGGTACGCAGAATTCCCATTTAATAAAACCCATACATTCATGCATCCAACTAAAATAAAATCCAATCACATCGTCAATAGTCCATAATCAATCCCATTTATTATCATACACATCATCATACGCATCAATAAATAACATTCATCTTATGAATAATAAACATTTAATATATATATTGATATCATTTAATGGGCAAATTTAGTTAAGTATAAAATCTAATTTTGAATCAAAATAAACTCCTTTATTTTAATCCAAATTTAAATCAAAATAAAACTATTTTATTTTAATTTATCTAATTTTGAATAAAATAAACTATTTTATTTTAAATAAAATCATTAATCAAAATAAACTCCTTTATTTTAATTAATTATGGAATCTAATTCCAAGTAACAAAAAAAATTATTAAAGGAAACACGAATTCTTTTCCTATTCCCAAATAAACTCTTTATTTTGAATAATATGAAATCTTATTTCATATTTAAATAAACTCTTTATTTAAGGAAACATGGATTCTCTTTCCTATTCACAAATAAACTCTTTTATTTTGAATAATATGAAATCTTATTTCATATCTAAATAAACTCCTTTATTTAAGGAAAGATGGATTTACTTTCCTATTCACAAATAAACTCCTTTATTTTAGAAAAATAAAATCCAATTTCAACTCCAATTAGTTATCATGGAATCCAATTCCAACTCTAATTACTTAGCATGAAATCTAATTTTAAAATTAAAACAAATTTTATATTTTAATATTAAAATAAACTTTTTATTTTAAAATTAAAATAAACTTTTATTTTAATAATAAAATTATTGAGAATATTATATATATATATAAATATATATATATTATCAAATATATGTATATATATAATATATACTAACTTTTAACATATATATATATATACTCCATATATTCCTATTCGTGACTAGTTTGGCAATGAACCTTTAAAGATTAGAATATGTAAGCATGTTACCAAATATAATCTATTATTATATATATATAATATATACGGTATAATATATGTAAGACCCCAAATTTTTATAAATAAAGATGAATTTTTCTATAAATATTATTTTTGAATATTATGGAATAAATTTGATATAATGTTATAGTTGTGGGTAATATTTATAAATTTTGCAAAAGTATGCAAGTTGTTATAAAATATTCGTTTGCTCTGGGAATATTCTTTTGTTAGTGAATATTCGTATAATGGCTCAATCATTGGTGGACCTCATTAATGTAATTATTGTCGAATTGAGAAAACGACAAAAAATATATTTTATAAAAATAACTACGAGGTGTTACCGTTAAAACCGCTGAACTACCCTAGTGGTAAAAGTACAAAAGAATACGCCAGAATAGATAAGAGAAGACACTCAGATTGATTATCGATGCTTACGTGAGAAGTCACTCACCTATGCTCAATTATCGCCACAAAGAATTGTCGATCATATCTCTTATATTATCGATTCAATTATTGTCACAAGATCATCTCAGATAATATGTTATAAAGATTAAATCAATAATTGAGACGACAAGTTATAAATGATTAATAATTGTTGAAAGATTAAATATGTGTTGATGAAAAAAAAATGATTTGTGGTAAGTTTGATTATTTTATGGGGGCTCATATGTCATCATCTAAGAGTCTCTTCATCAATAAGAGTATTACCTTCTTCAATTACCTTCAATAAGAATTACCTTCGCCAATAGTAATTACCTTCGCAATAGTAATTACCTTCGCCAATAAGAATTACCTTCACAATAGTATTTACCTTCAATAGTATTTACCTTCGCTAATAGTAATTACCTTTACTGCACGTCGAACCACTTGTCGCTTCACATTACAAAAGCGCCGAACCACTTGTCGCTTCACATTACAAAGGCAAAAACTTTTCCAAATCATTAAGCCAAGCCACTCATTTTTTCACACTAAAAGCTAAGCTAGAAATCTTCTATAAATAGAGGCCTAGGGCTTCATTATTTTTCACTTAATTCATTCAAGCTTAGAGAGAGAAAGTATAGAGAGAATAAGAGAGAAAGAAGAAGAGTATTTTGTTACTACACGTCCGCAAAGATTCAATCTCCTACCAAATGTAAGGGGTGTTATTCTTTCTTATTCATGAAGAGAACTGTTGTTATTCCATCGCTTATTATTCTCGCTTGAATAACCTCAGATAAGTGGTTTACCCTATACTTGGTGACATTCTTCTATTATTCCGCTGGAACATCCTGTTCATGTATTTTACACCCACGGTTCCGCTTTTTATTATTATTCTTCGCTGAACATCCTCGCTCACAGTTTTACACCTGACCGGGTTCCGCCTTTTTATTATTCTCGCTGAACATCCTGCTCATGGTTTTACACCTGACCGGTTCCGCTTTTTTTATTATTCTCGCTGAATATCCTATCTCAAGTGTTTTACACCGGATCCGTTCCATCTTTATTATTCTCATGAACATCCTGCTTGCGCAGAATTTCACCGACCGTTCCGTTATTTATTATTCCGCTGAATAACTCGTCTGCAAGCGCCTATCGCATGCACGGTGATTTCTTTTGTTATTCCATTCTTTATTATACCCAAATAAGTTAAAACTTCACTTCTATACTCCATGAAATTAGTAGAATATCCTCGATATTTCATGCTTTTCATCCAAAGATCTTTTCATGGAAATATTCTTCTCGATCATTCTTGAATTTTACTCTACAAAACAAAGATCATGTCGACAATTTGACGTTAATAATTCCCTGGATAAAATAATTTTTGAACTTGTTTTATCAATTCTTATATCATTGTCATCATCCTCATGTTTATATTTTTTTTGAAAGTCATCTGTATTCAGAGTGTATGATGGACTTGGTATGATTATGACCAGAGACTATTCTTGTAATAATCACGACCGTAATGTTACAAATGATGTGATAAAAATCCTCAAAGGGTCAGAGTAGCATCGATGGACAGTTGTTGGCATGATCATGACCATTAATGAATACACAAATATTCTCGCCCGTAGTGTATGAATAATTGTGGTCGTGATACTAAAGAATATCCTCGTCAGAAAAGTGTGGGTGATTCGATGATGTGAATATTTATTAAAGTCGAGTCTCAAATATAAACAAAGGATGAAAAACCTTTAAAACCTAAAAGATAGTAGATTTTATTTTCTACTCGACTTTTTAATGGATCAGATATTCCACCGCAGCTTAAACCGGTTGTTCATTGTATTTTATCGCTTAACATTATCAAGACTATTGATAATTTATTCTCGCATTATCTTAGTCATAATATTTCTTATCGGGCTAGTTGAGCTCACCCTTTCTTTCACCGTTTCTTCGTGAAATGATAATATAGCCGGGACGAAGCCTGGGAAACGAGTGATGGTCCTCAAGATAAGATTAGTAGTCCTCACTATTCTCGTGAAATAAAGTGATAATAATTGTAATGAGGACTTTTTGTTTGAGTTTGTATAATATCTAGTAGATTTATATTTGTATTTAAACTCACGCTTTATGTCGATTGCATACACTTACGCTTATGTTAATAAGTTGTATTTAAATTTCGCACTACGTAAGTGGCGCACCCAAGATGGGTGATGTATACCTAATTTTGGGGCGCCACAACAGGTATCGTAGCTTAGGATATGATCCTGCCAAGATGTGAGAATAGTACTAGAGGGGAGAGACGGGAATACCTTCGCTAGTATTTACCTACCTAAGTTTACGTGATATTTTATCGGTTGGTCGTAAGATAGGGATAATTTGTTACACGTCAATTAACCTTTTGTTTTGTGGCAAGATTCCAAAATGACATCCGAGAATGTTGAGAATAAAGAATGGAGCGCAGCGATCGCTGATTCACCACATATCAATAATCGTGATAATGTGCATCGAAGGCGATAATCCTCATGCAAAAAACAACAACACCGACCAAATGATGAATGATCAAATGTTCGAGAGGCTTTATGCAATTTATGCAACAAAGAAAGCAGAGCGACTCCGCCCAAAACGTAGGTGGAAACACGAAACTCTCAAGCACACCGCTAAACAATTCAAGGAGCCGACCACCGAGTTTAAGGGAGAGCCAAAACCACTTCCGCAAAGCACGGATAAAGCAGATTACCAAGATATTTGATGTCTCGGATGCTCCGAGGAGCAAAAGGTTCCTTTGTCACGCTTTTATGTTATGCGCGAGAGGCGATTACATCGGGGAATTCCAGAAACGACTCAACCAAATTGCATCAAGATATCTTGGGAGAAGTTCCAGAGTCGTTCAACGACAAATACTTTCCCGAAAGTATTCGCCATACGGGCGGAGGTGGAGTTTATCAAGTCGAACAAAACAATACGACCGTGTCGCAATACGAGGCAAAATTTGCGAGTTATCACGGCCATATCCCCACTCGTGGATAATGAAGAGAGAATGGCGCGAATGTTTTTAAGAGGTTTGAAGTCGAGATACGCCAACATCTTATTTCTCATAAACCGTGGTTTGTATTCGATGTTGTAAATAGGGCTCGCTTAGTGGAGCGCGATAATGAGTCAACGCAACTAAAAGAGAGCAAATTTAAGAAAATTATAATACCAAATGAGAATAGTCATCGAGGCTGGACAACAAGCGTGAGGGAATCAATGTGCCGATATGGTAACCACTTCGGTATGGGTAATCGTACAAAACAATAAGAATGGACATTTCAAGAAAAGGAGATTCAACAATGATGGAAAGACGCCAAGACCAAAGACCCATTGTTAAGGAAGGAGAAAGACCACCTATCATATGCTTCAAATGCGAGGAGAGGGACACATCACCCAAATCAAGGCCATGCCATCCCAAAGCATGTTATAATTGTGGAAGAGAAGGTCACTTAGCTCGATTTTGTCATCATCAAGACAAATTCAATAGGATGGAGGCACCAAAGGCCATCCCGTAAAATTCAAAACCTAGAAGTAAGGGAGAGCATTTGTTGTGACCTCCCAGAGAGCAAGGAACCCGAATGAGGTCATCACGTAAGCTTATCATAAACTCTAATGAAGTCTATACTTTATTTGATACCTTTGCTTCTACCCATTCTTTTATTTCTCCTACTTGCGCCATCGATTAAATTTGACTCTGAGAAATTAGACTTTCGACTTATCTCGTGGAAACTCCGCTGGAGAGAAACCTTCATTACATCCACTCGCTTATAAGTCTTGTTTGGTTCAAATCGCACCTCACATTACCCGTCGATCTTATTTCATTAAAAATACTTGATTTGACGTGATTCTAGGGATTGATCGTTAACTACTTATCATGCAAAAATTGATTGTTTTCGTAAGGTTGTTAGCTTTCATATTCCTAATCAACCTATTATGCGAATTCAAACGACCAAACCATTAAAATCAATCACGGCCATCTCAAGCCATAAAGCTATTCGCTTATTGAAAAACTGGATGTCAAGCTTTCTTAGCTCATGTCACGATTTAAATAAAAATACGCCGCTTTTAAACGATATTCCTATTGTTAATAAATTTCCGACGATTCCCTCAAGAACTTCCCTGCCTACCCCAGTAGCGTGAAATTGAATTTTGTATCGACCTTGAACCCTGTAGACAAAACCTATTTCCAAAGCCCCATATCGAATGGCTCCTATCAACTTCGTGAGTTAAAGACCCAACCGCAGGAATTGTTAGACATCGGCTTTATTCGCCCTAGTACTTCTCCTCGGGGTGCTCCTGCTCTATTCGTGAAGAAGAAAGATGGGAGTATGCGACTTTGTATTGATTATCTGGAGTCAATCATGTCACCATCAAAAATAGGTATCCATCGCCACGTATTGATGACCTGTTTCGACCAAATTGCAAGGAGCCAAATTCTTTTCAAAGATCGATCTTCGCTCCGATATCACCAATCAAGATTAGAACCACGACATTCCAAAGACGGCCGTAACTCCTAAGACGGCATTATGAATTCCTAGTCATGTCCTTTGATCGACTAATGCTCCGCCGCCTTCATCATGGATATGATGAACCGAGTATTCAAGGAATATTTAGATCACTTTGTGGTCGCCTTTATCGATGACATCCTTATTTATTCCAAAAGCCGTGAAGATCATGAGCAACACTTGAGGTCGACACTCCAAAAGCTTCGTGAATATAAGCTTTATGCCAAGTTGAAGAAATGCGAAGTTCGCTCAAGAAGTAGCATTCCTCGGGCACGTGGTATCAAGTCATGGAATATCCGCTGACCCAAAGAAAGATCAAGCTTATTCAAAGTCGGGAACAACCTAAATCGCTGACCAAAAGCACGTAGCTTTCTTGCTTAGTCGGTTATTATCTGAGATTCGTGGAAGGATTTTCTCTAATCGCTATTCCATCGACTCAAATTTACTTTTAAAGATACAAAGTTCTGGTTGGAGCGAAGAATGTGAGAAGAGTTTTCAAGAACTCAAGAGGAGACTTATTTCAAAGACTGCTCGACAATACCATCCGCCTTGAGGGATTTGTCATCTACAAAGATGCTTCGTAGCAAAGGGGTCGGGATGTGTTCTCATGCAACATGGAAAAGTTATAGTTTATGCCTCATGACAACTCAAAGAATATGAGAGGAATTATCCTACTCATGATCTAGAGTCAGCAAATGTTGTCTTTGCACTTAAAATTTGGAGGCATTACTTGTATGGGGAGAAAGTGGAGATCTTTACTTGATCATAAAAGCCTCAAATATTTCTTCACTCAAAAGGAACTCAACATGCGACAACGACGCTGGCTTGAACTGCTGAAAGATTATGATCATACCATCCAATACCATCCTCGAAAAGCGAACGTGGTAGCCGACGATCGAGTAGTAAAATCATATGCAAGCACGAAAAGCGATATTGTCAACGCAAAGGCCCATTTTGTGTGACTTGCAAAGGATGGAGATAGAATTAAAGACTCTGTGGACGATGTGATGATATAGCGAGTATACGAGTAGAACCGACTTTAATCGATAAAGTTAAAGCCGCCAAGCTACGCACTGAGTCGATGCGCATGGAGGAAGAAAGTGCAAGAAGGTGCTACGCCGAAGCAAGAATCGATGAAGAAGGAATACTTCGAGTCAACTCCGCACTTTGTGTTCCTAACGACCGATTTAAAGTATAATATCATGATGGAGGCGCACAACACACCATTTGCAATCCATCTCGGGAGTACCAAAATGTATCATGATATTCGCCATACATTTTGGTGGAGCAATACGAAGAGAGAGATAGCGCCGCTTATCTCAAGGTGTCTAACTTGTCAACGAAGTTAAAGCTGAGCATCAAGTACCAAAAGGTCCATCAGAACCACTTGAAATTCCGTAATGGAAGTGGGAGCACATTACCATGGATTTCAAGCACGGCCTTCCTAAGGTTTCTCAAGGCATCGATGCGATTTGGGTCATTGTTGATAGATCGACCAAGTCCGCTTCATTTCTTACCGATACGAGAAACTTATACACTTGAACGCCTTCGCTCAGATGTACATAAACGATCAGTAAGATCGCATGGTATGCCTAAGATCCATAGTTTCGATCGAGACCCAAGATTCACTTCACGATTTTGGGTTAGTTTGCAAAAAGCTATGGGCACAGATTTCACGATTTAGCTCTAAGATATCATCCTCGTCGATTTGACGGACAATGGAGAGGACTATTCAAACTCTCAAGATCTATTAAGACTCGTGTCCCTTGATTTCAAGGGGAGTCAGACAAGTTCTTACCATCGTGGAGTTTTCCTACAACAACAGCTTATCAAGCAAGTATCGCAATGGCTCCATTCAAGCGCCAGATGGAAGAAAGTGTCGCTTCTCCAAAGATGTCGGGATGAGGTGGGTGAAGCAACGCTGTTGGGACCGAGTTGGTACGTATGACTACTTTTAAAAGATTCAAACGATCCGACAACGATAAAAACCTCACAAAATCGATAAAAAGAGTTATGCCGATCTTCATCGAAAGGACGGGGAATTCGATATAGAGATCATGTGTGTGTTGTTAAGAGTCGCTTCCATGGAAAGGAGTTACAAGATTTGGAAAGAGAGGAAAACTTAACCTCGATTCATCTACCCATTTTAATCCTCGATCGAGTAGGAATCAGGCCTATAGACTCGCTTTTACCGCCAAATATGTCTCGTGTTCATAACGCTTTTCACATATCTATGTTACGTAAATATGTGAAAGACCCGAACCATATTATCGAAGTTAGAACCGATTTAAATAGCGGAAGATTTGACGATGAAGAGGTTCCTGCTCAAATTTTGATAAGAAGGAACATATTCTACGCCCAAGGTTATACCTCAAGTCAAAGTTTTGTGGAGGAACCACGATGTCGAGGAAACGACTTGGGAGTTAGAATCAAATGAAATCAAGGTATCCTTACCTCTTCGACATACCAGTATCGCATTCTAATTTCGAGGGCTTAAATTTCATAAGAAGGGAGGTCAGTAGACCCCAACTTTTATAAATAAAGATGAATTTTTCTATAAATATTATTTTTGAATATTATGGAATAAATTTGATATAATGTTATAGTCAGGGGTAATATTTATAAATTTTGCAAAGTATGCAAGTTGTTATAAAATATTCGTTTGGCTCTGGGAATATTCTTTTTGTTAGGAATATTCGCATAACGGCTCAATCATCAGGACCCCCTATTAATGTAATTCATTGCTTGATCGAGAAAACGACAAAAATATTTTATAAAAATAACTACGGAGGTGTTACCGTTAAAACTGCTGAACTACCCGGTAAAAGTACAAAGAATACGTGGTCGCATAAGAAGACACTCAGATTGATTATCGATGCTTACGTGAGAAGTCACTCACCATATGCTCAATTATTATACATGAAGAATCACGATCATATCTCTTATATTATCGATTCAATTATTGTCACAAAGATCATCTCAGATAATATGTTATAAGATTAAATCAATAATTGAGACGACAAGTTATAAATGATTAATAATTGTTGAAAGATTAAATATGTGTTGATGAAAAAAAATGATTTGTGGTAAGTTTGATTATTTTATATAAAGAGTATATGTCATCATCTAAGAGTCTCTTCATTATTTTAATATAGTATTTACCTTATCAATAGTATTTACCTTCATCTAATAAGAATTACCTTCACAATAGTAATTACCTTTCACAATAGTACCTACCTTCACAATAGTAATTACCTTCACAATAGTATTTACCTTCGCCAATTAGTAATTACCTTTAATAGAATTACCTTCGCCGTCAACCACTTGTCGTTTCACATTACAAAACCGCCGAACCACTTGTCGCTTCACATTACAAAAGGCCAAACCACTTTTCGCTTCACATTACAAAAGGCCAAACCAGCCACTTTTTTTCACACTAAGAAAAGCTAAGCTAGAAATCTTCTATAAATAGAGGCCTAGGGCTTCATTATTTTTCACTTAATTCATTCAAGCTTATAGAGAGAGAAAGTATAGAGAGAGAATAAGAGAGAAAGAAGAAGAGTATTTTGTTACTACACCGCCAGCAAAGATTCAATCTCCTACCAAATGTAAGGGGTGTTATTCTTTCTTATTCATGAAGAGAACTCTGTTGTTATTCCATCGCTTATTATTCTGCTGGAATAACTCAGAGCAAGTGGTTTACCCTATACTTGGTGACATTCTTCTATTATTCTCGTTGAACATCCTGTCAGTTTTTTTTAACCGACCGGTTCCGCCTTTTTTATTATTCTTCGCTGAACATCCTCGTTCAGTGTTTTTACACCGGACCGGTTCCGCTTTTTTATTATTCTCGCTTGAACATCCTGCTCAGGTGTTTTACACCGAACCGGTTCCGCTTTTTTTTTATTATTCTCGCTTGAATATCCTATCCGTGTTTTTTACACCGGATCCGGGTTCCATCTTTATTATTCTTCGTTGAACATCCCGCTGCGGTGAATTTCACCGACCGTTCCGTTATTTATTATTCGCTGAATAACTCCGTCTGCAAGGCCTATCGCATGCACGGTGATTTCTTTTGTTATTCCATTCTTTATTATACCCAAATAAGTTAAAACTTTTGACTTCTATACTCCATGAAATTAGTAGAATATCCTCGATATTTGCGCTTTCATCCAAAGATCTTTCATGGAAATATTCTTCTCGATCATTCTTGAATTTTACTCTACAAAAACAAGATCATGTCGATAATTTGACGTTAATAATTCCCGGATAAAATAATTTTGAACTTGTTTTATCAATTCTTATATCATTGTCATCATCCTCATGTTTATATTTTTTTGAAAGTCATCTCGTGGCCTCAGTAGTGCATGATGGACTTGGTATGATTACGCATGACCAGAGACTATTCTTGTAATCACGACCGTAATGTTACAAATGATGTGATAAAAATCCTCAAAGGGTCAGAGTATCGATGGACAATTGTTGGCATGATCATGACCATTAATGAATACACAAATATTCTCGGCCCGTAGTGCATGAATAATTGTGGTCGCGATACTAAAGAATATCCTCGTCAGAAAAGTGTAAGTGATTCGATGATGTGAATATTTATTAAAGTCGAGTCTCAAATATAAACAAAGGATGAAAAACCTTTAAAACCTAAAAGATAGTAGATTTTATTTTCTACTCAACTTTTTTAATGGATCAGATATTCCACCGCAGCTTAAACCGTCAGTCTGTTCATTATATTTTATCGCTTAACATTATCAAGACTATTGATAATTTATTCTCGCATTATCTTAGTCATAATATTTCATCGGGCTAGTTGAGCTCACCCTTTCTTTCACCGTTCTCTTCGTGAAATGATAATATAGCCGGGACGAGCCTGGGAAACGAGTGATGGTCCCAAGATAAGATTAGTAGTCCTCACTATTCGTAAAATAGTGTGATAATAATTGTAATGAGGACTTTTTTTTGAGTTTGTATAATATCTAGTAGACGATATTTGTATTTAAACTCACGCTTATGTCGTATTGCATACACTACCATGCTTATGTTAATAAGTTGTTTTTAAATTCGCATCTACGTAAGTGGCGACCCAAGACGGGTGATGTATACCTAATTTTGGGGCCACATTTAACAAGAATATATATATATCCATCAACAATTTTATTATTATTATATATATATGTATATAACGTAAGTACTCTTGCCTTGTTAACCCAAATTCAAATTTGAGTCCTTGAAGTCTTCTAATTCAATGAGTTCGTGATTATGTAGAGGAGAAAAAAAGAAATTGATTTCCTCTATTCGGTTCGAATTACAACCTATTTTTTTTTAATTTTATATAATAAAATTATGCCCAATTAAATTATTACAAACACATATCAATATACATATTAAATTAAAACAATTAATAATTTGCATAAAGGTTTGGCTCGATGCTACCTTTTTTAGGTTTTTGTAATATTTATGAACGCAATCAAATTTACACAAAAATTAGCAAAACGTGTAAAAATCGTAGTTTAAAATTTTACAAACCATATACACGGATCACCTATCAGAAGACCCCAAATTTTTAAATAAAAAGGAATTTCCTTTTATTTTGAAATAAGAAGGGTTGATTTGATTAATGTGGATAGCTAAGGGTTAAATACGCAAATATTTCAAAATAAGCAAGTTATTATAAAATATTCATTATTGTCGGGAATATTCGTTTGGTCGTGGAATATTCAGATCGCTTTGGGAATATTCGTGATTTACTACAAAATGCCCATGTGTGGGCCCCATAACTGGAAAGCGATTTGATGAAGAAAACGACAAATATAAGTTGTTTTTAAATAACTGCCAGTAGTTGTTATTAAGTTAATATCATGGAATACCCGTGGTTAAAACACACTAATACGCCGCTGTCGAACAAGAAGATTACCAGATTGCACCAATTATTGATTCTTACGTAAGAAGGCACTACTCAATAATGGTTACAAAGAATTACCGCTCAAAGATTTTATCGAGTTAATAATCACGCATTGATATTTTATATCATTGTTGTTTCAATAATTGTTATTACACAAGATCTTTCATTATCGGCAATAATTCATATTATCCAATAATATTATTAGATAACATTATTGGCAATGTCTAGAAAGTTCTCGCTTTAAGGAGAGGTTTGGTCATCTAATCATGCCACCAAGAAGAAGAAATTTTATCGAAAGCCCTCTTCCCTGAACCGCCTCGGTCATCAATATCAGGATTCTCGTAATATTATTTGTGAATAATTAATTATTGATTTATATGATGAGGAAAATATTGATTTTATGTGGATATAGATGGAGAAAATTTTTAAAATGACAATTGTTGAAAATTAATATTTTATCTTTTCTCGATAAAATAATTCATTTAAATATATTATTTTAATAATATATTAACTGGTGATATTTTTACAATGAATGTGGGATATATGAGTATATGAGGAGGAAGAGTATTTTTGTGGCATTAAATGTTTAACACATGTTTTGTGTGTTGGTGGACACAATTATCGACCGAAATTTGATTATACCGTAAAATCGCCTGCTTCAGGATTTCGGTCAATTTTTGTTTGGAATTTGGAAAACTTTCTTCTGCAAAGTTGTAGAGAATTGAATTTCCTATAAAAACTCATGCGAGATTCGAATTTTCTGATGAAAGGGCTATTTATTATGAATTATTGAAGTTCCAAACTCAAATAATTGATTTTTGGGAGTTTAAATTATTTTGTTTAGAAAAACGTTTTTGTATTTTTTGGACATCATTAACATGTGTGGCTGGTGTTTTGACCAAAAGGTGGGCTAAGGAAAATTTGTATAATTATATTAATATTATATTAAATTTTCTCGCTTTTGTGTTCTAAGCATTTTCCTATAAATAGGTGCTTAGGTTAAATTGAAAATCACACCGTAAACCAAGTTTTCTCTATTTCTCTCGATATTTTGAGCGATATTCTTGTGAGTATTTTGAGTATACTTTGAGTATTGCTAGACGGCAGGCAAGTTCCTTTCAAAGACTATACCCTAGATTCTAATTAAGACTCGATCTTTCGAGGTAAGTGGATATTATTTTTTTTGTAATGATATTATTTCTTCAATATCATTATGTCGAAATGTCGATCCGAAGTTTTTATCAAATTTGAACTTTTTCATGCCTGGGTTACTATTCATGAAGTTACTATTCACGAAGTTACTATTCACGAAGTTACTATTCACGAAGTTACTATTCACGAGTTACTATTCACGAGTTACTATTCACGAGTACTATTCACGGCGTGAAGATGTTTTTTTTGTGGAATTTCTATCTTTTGGTGTCTGAAAGTTACTTATTCACGATACTAAGACTATTCACGATACTGACAAGACTATTCACGATACTAAGACTATTCAATCCTAAAAATAAAAATTTTCTTTTCGTCTAAAATATCTATTCGATACTAGCTTGATCAGATCCATGTTTTGATCATTCTCAATTTTACACCACTATGATTATTTTTGAGGTATTTTTGACGTGGATAAAACCAAGTACTTAATCCTTAATCCTTAATCCTCGCTATTTTGTTTCACCGATTCGCTTTTTTAAAAATATTTTTCATCATCCTCGCCTTAAATGATGATATTATTGAATATCTTCGCCCGTAGAGCAAAGATGAATGATTTCTGCTAAGAATATCTTTGATGAATGATTTTCAAGAATATCTTTGGCCTCAGAAGTGCAAAGATGAACAGTGTTTAAATGAATACGACCGATCGATGAATATCTTCGCCCTTTAGTGAAAGATGAACAAAGTTTAGATGAACACTGACTGATTGATGAATATTCGCCAGAGTGCAAAGATGAATATTTGATTCCGACGATATCGATTGATGTTACAGGATAAAATATTGATGATGGACTCGTTAAATTCATAGATTATAGTAGATTTCATTCTCTACGTAACTCTTCTATGAATTATTATTTCACCATGAATATTGATCCAAAACTTGTTGTCATCAGATTCTATCGATTTTTCCTCGTTGAAGACTAACGATAATTTGTTGTATATTATCTTAGTCATAATATTCTTTACCGGGCTAGTTGAGCTCACCCTTTTCTTGTTGTTCCATTTTTCTTCTCTCGTGAGGCGGAATGTAAATGTAGTACTAAGTCGGGTATGGAATGAAGATTCTAGAGAGAGTTGTTTAGTAGTCCTCACCATTTTGTAAAATAATGAATCAATAATGTGATGAGGATTTATTTGAGTATAGATATTGTCTAGAAGATAATATTTGTATTCAAACTCACAAGCGCTTTATTGTTGTAATAATAAAGTTGTAGTTGCTTCGCATCATGTATTTGGCTTACTTCGTAATGGGTGTTGTGTATACCTATTTTGGGGCGCCACAGCTTGGTATCGTAGCTAGGGATATGATCTCCGGCGAGATCTCGGGAATAAAACTAGAGGGAGAGACGAGTAAATCCTTCGCTAAAGGTGTCCTACCTAAGCTTATTTGTTAGTTGGTCAAGATATAGGATATTATGTGATATATTGATTTCCTTAATTAACCCTTATTTTATGACAAGATTTGAGAATGTCGATCGAGAATATTAATAAAGGAGTAAATGAGACCGTGGAGATGCTCAGACTTCACCAACGAGGAGAACGCAACAACAATCGGCAATGTTCCTCCTCCGTGAACAACACCACCGAAAGCGTATTGATGAACGAGGGATGTTTAGAAGCTTTTTGCAGCTCATGCAAAATCGCATTTAGGAGACTCGTGTTCAAAATACAGAGGAAATGATAGCAATTCACGAGTGGTCACAAACAAGCAAAAAGAGTCGGGACCACCGCACTGGGAAAGCCGATCCGATTAAAGCGAGACGTGGTCAAACAAATTACCAAGATATTCGATGTCTTGGGATGCACGGAGGAACAGAAGTTCCATTCGCCACCTTTATGTTCCGTATGCGAGGCAGACATCGGTGGGAATCAGGAAGCGCACTCCATCCAAATTTGACTCAAAGATGTCACCGGAGACGCTTTCAGAAATGCTTCAATGACAAGTACTTCCCCGAAAGTATTCACTATACGAAGGAAGTGGAGTTTATTAGACTAGAGCAGTAATAACACGATTAAGTGTCCCAAAGACGAGGCGAAGTTCATGAGTTATCCGTGTTCAGCACTTCATTTGGTGGAGAATGAGGAACGATGACGCGGATGTTTCGAGAGGTTTGAAACCCGACATACGCCAAGATCTCATTTCTCATAAATTTTCTCTCTATTCAGATGTTGTCAATGTGGCTCAATTGTTAGAAGAAAGATATAAAGTACGCTCAACCGAGGGACCATAACCGTGGATCATACTCAAGATAAGCAATAATCGTAATAACGATAACCAAATGGAGAAAGAAGAATACGACAAAGGCTGTAACCACTCGGTGGTAATCGTGGCCATGAAAATAGAAGAAGCGAGTCGGAGGAGATTTTAAAAAGAGGAGATTCAACAACCACCATGTGAAGACGCCGTCACTTATAAGAACTAGTTTTAAGGAGGAGAACGACCACCTATCAGATGTTACAAATGCGGAAAGAGGGACATATCAAATTCAAACCGCCCACAACAGCTTTAAGGTATGCTATAGTTGTGGAAAGGAAGGACATATCGCCGAGATCAGTACGGTAGAATAAAACCTAGTTCAATGGGGACGGTGACTCAAAAGATCGTCCCCGTAAAAGTCAAAGTCAACGATTCCGGAAGAGCGCTTTGTCGTGACCGGGTCAAATGCAAGGAACCCGAACGGGTTAGCACTCAAGTTAGTCAATTATAAATTCTCATAAGTATATACCTTACTAGATATCGGCTTCTACCCATTCTTTTATCTCTCTACTTACGCCAACGCTTAAACTCGACCGAGAAATTAGACTTTGACCTATCTCGTGGAAACTCCGTTAGAGAAACTTTCATCACATCCAATCGCTTATAAATCTTGCTTGATTCAAAGTCAAGCACTATCACATTACCCGTTAACCTTATTTCTATAGAGATATTTGTTTTTGATGTGATTTTAAGGTTAACTACTCATCATGCCGAAATTGATTATTTTCGTAAGGTCATTAGTTTTCATATTCCTAAGCAACCTCGTTATTCAATTCAAGCAATCAAACCATTGTAGTCAAACATTTTCATATCAAGCCATGAAGTCATTCGCTTATTACTTGGATGTCAAATTTTCTTAGTCCATGTTATGGATTTGAATAAAGACACGCCGATTTGAATAATATTCCTTGTTATTGATTTTCCCCGACGATTCCTCAAGAATTTCTCGGCTTACTCCCAAAGCCCGATATTAAATTTTGTATCGACTTTGAACCCTAGACAAAACTCATTTCTAAAATCTCATATCGAATGGCTCCTATTGAACTTCGTGAGTTAAAAATTCAACTATAGAATTTGGTACCGAGCCTTTATCTTGTGACTTCCTTTTGTGGAATTCACCTGCCGCACTCTCCGTAGGGACGCCATATTCGCATGATAGTAAATCGATAGGTGTCATTGTGACGCATATCCAAGATTGGGATATGAGTCACAGCTTGAGAGCAACCTAAGTCAAGAATCGAAATACGTAGCTTTCTAGGCTTAGTTGGTTATTATCTTGAGATTCGTTGAAGGATATTCTCGAATCGCTATTCCGTTAACTTAGCCGACCAAAAGATACAAAATTGAGATGGAGCGAGGAATGCGAAGAAGATTTCCCAAGAGCTCAAGAGGCGACTCATTTCACATACATATTCTAACCATACCATCTTGAAAAGCGAACGTGGTAGCCGACGTGTTGAGTAGAAGATCGAGATACAAGTAAGAACGATATTATTTCGAACAAATAATAGAGATGGAGATGAAAACTCAGGTACCCACAGATGCCAACTTATAATCGAAAAATAAAGTTAAAGTCAAGCCAAGCCACCGACCCTGGAAATGATGCGTATGAAGAAGAAAGTACAAGAAGGAGCTATTCCTAAGCTTAGAATTGATGAAGAAGGAATACTTCGAGTCCACTCTAGACTTTGTGTTTCTAACGACTGATTTGAAGAACAAGATTATGATGGAGGCACACAATACACCATTTGCAATCCATCCTGGGAGTACCAAAATGTATTATGATCTTCAACATACATTTTGGTGGAGCAATATGAAGAGAGAGATTGCAAAGTTTATCTCGATGTGTTTAACTTGCCAACGTGTAAAAGGCGGAGCATCTTGTACCTAAGGGTCCGCAGCAACCACTTGAGATTCCTGAATGGAAGTGGGAACACATTACTATGGATTTCATTACGGGTCTTCCTACGGTTTCTCAAGGTATCAATGCTATTTGGGTTATTGTTGATAGATTAACCAAGTCCGCTTCATTTTTTCGCCGATACGGAGACTTATTCCTCGAACGCCTTTTCTCGTATGTGACGTGAATGAGATTATGAGGTCAGCATGGCATGCCAAGATCCATAGTTTTGATCGTGACCCAAGATTCACTTCATGATTTTGGGTTAGTTTGTAAAAAGCTATGGGCACGAATTTATTTATCTGGCTGGTATACCATCCTCAAACGGATGGGCAATCGTAAAGGATTACTCAAACTCTTGAAGATATATTAAAACTCGTCCTAGATTTCAAAGGAAGTTGATAAGTACTTGCCATCAGGAATTCTCATACAACAATAGTTATTAAACAAATATAGGCATGGTTCCATTCAAGCATTATATGGACGAAAAATGTCGCTCCCCAATATGTTGGATGAGGTGGGTGAAGCAACATTGTTGGGACCCGAAAGTTAAGACGTATGACTAATGATTCGATAACGATATAAAAACCAAGACAAGATCGACAAAAGAGTTATGCGGATCTTCATCGAAAGGACGTGGAATTTAATGTAGGGGATCATGATTGTCATGCGAAGTCGCTCCATGGAAGGGTGTTACAAGATTTGGGAAGAGAGGAAAGCTCAATCCACGATTTATTGGTCCATTTCAAATTCTTGACCGAGTAGGAAATGTAGCCTATGACTTGCATACATTTTCGAGTATGTCTCGTGTTCATAATGTGTTTCATATATCCGTATTTCAGAAATATGTGAAAGACCCGAACCACGTTATAGAAGTTAGAACCGGACGAGATAAATTAAGACTTAACGTATGAGAGGTACTGCTCCAAGATTTTGGATAGAAGGAGCATGTCCTACGCAAGAAAGGTTATACCACAAGTTAAAGTTTTGTGGAGGAATCATGCTATAGAGGAAATGACCTGAATTGGAAACGAAAATGAAAGCGAGGTATCCTCACCTTTTCAAAACACTGTACGACGCCAATTTCTCGAGGACGAAATTTCATAAGGAGGGAGGTCAGAAGACCTCAAATTTTTAAATAAAAGGAATTTCCTTTATTTTGAAATAGTAAGGGTCGATTTGATTAATGTGGATAGTTAAGGGTTAAATACGCAAATATTTCAAAATAAGCAAGTGGTTATAAAATATTCATCGTTCTTTGAATATTCGTTTGGTCGTGGAATATTCAGACTGTTCTGTGAATATTCGTATTTACTCGCAGCCAAATGCAATGTGGGGCCCCATAACTGAAAGCGATTTGATGAAGAAAACGACAAATATAAGTTGTTTTTAAATAACTAGCGTAGTTGTTTGCCATTAATAGTGTTGGAATACCCTACCCGTTAAAACACACTAATACGCGTTGTTGAACAAGAAGACACCAGATTGCACCAATTATTGATTCTTACGTGAAGAAGGCACTTCACTCAATAATGGTTACGTGAATTAATCGCTCAAAGATTTTATCGAGTTAATAATTGTCAGGTTGATATTTTATATCATTTGTTGTTTCAATAATTGTCATTACACAAGATCTTTCATTATCGGCAATAATTCATATTATCCGAATAATATTATTAGATAACATTATTGGCAATGTTTAGAAAGTTCGCTTCTAAGGAGAGGTTTGGTCATCTAATCATGCTACGAGTGAAGAAATTCTTATTGGAAAGCCCTCTTTCCGGAACCGCCTCGTCATTAATATTGTGATTCTCAGTATTATTTGTGAATAATTAATTATTGATTTATATGATGAGGAAAATATTGATTTTATGTGGATATAGATGGAGAAAATTTTAAAATGACAATTGTTGAAAATTAATATTTTATCTTTTTTCCGATAAAATAATTCATTTAAATATATTATTTTAATAATATATTAATCTGTGATATTTTTACAATGAATGTGGGATATATGAGTATATGAGGAGGAAGAGTATTTTTGTGGCATTAAATGTTTAACACATGTTTGTGTGTTTTGGTGACACAATTATTGATCAAATTTGATTATAGCACAGAAAATCGCCCGTTTGTGGATTTCTCGATTTTTGTTTGGAATTTGGAAAACTTTCTTC
>JAINUW010000260.1:0-102756 GCA_020205615.1 Panax quinquefolius | reverse complement strand
AATTTATCGTTAGCCTTCAATGTTGATAAACCGATAAAATATAACAAACATCAAGTTTAACTACTGATGAACAAGCGATCCATTAGAAGAGTCGAGTAGAGAATAAAATCTACTATCTTCATGATTTAAAAGGTTTTCATTACTTTTATCACGAGACTCGACTTAATAAATAATCCACATCATCCCCGCACTACTACCAAGGATATTCATTAGTATCACGACCACAAATTATCCATAGCACTACGGGCGAGGATATTCGTGTATTCATCAATGGTCACGATCATGCCAATAATCGGCCCATCAATGCACTCTGACCCAATGAGAATTTTTTACCACATCATTTGTAACATTACGGTCATGATTATATCGAATAATTCACGGTCATAATCATACCAAGTCCATCTACGCTTCTGAGCCACAAAAGTGACTTTCAACATATTATAAACATGAGGATGATGGTTGGCGCCCCCCAAAATTAGGTATACGTCACCCATCTTGGGTCGCCACTTACATGGTACATAAATTCAAATACAACTTACTAATATAACTGTGGCCGTATACAATACGACATAAATCGTGAGTTTGAATACAAATATTGTCTATTAGATATTATACAAACTCAAAAGGAGTCCTCATTACAACTATTATCACACTATTTCACGTAATAGTGAGGACTACTAATGCTATCCTCTCGACCATTACTCCGTTCTCCGACTTCGTCCCACCTATGTTCTCATTTCACTCAAGAGAAAAGGAAAGAAAGAAAGGTGAGCTCAACTAGCCCAAAGAAGAAATATTATGACTAAGATAATGCGTAATAAATTATCATTAGCCTTCAACAATGTTAAACCGATAAAATACAATAGACAACCAATTTAATCAGCAATTTGAATATGCAATCCATTAAAAGAGTCAAGTAGAATAATAAATCTACTATCTTTTAGGTTTTAAAAGGTTTTCATCAATTTTTATCATTTGAGACTCGACTTTTAATAAATAAACCACCACATCTAATCATCCACATACCACTTGTCCAAGGATTTTCATCAAATTATCAATGGTCATGACTTTACCGAATCACCCCCTGTCATAATCATACCAAAACTATCCATCAATTGCATTACAGCCACCGAGAGGACTTTTATCACATCATTTATAACAAGCCATGATTATCTGAGAATGATCCTCGGTCATAATCATACTAAGTTCATCTACGCACGTAAGCCAAAGATAACATAATATATCGTGAGGATGATGACAATGACATAATAATTCAATAAAACAAGTTCAAGAATTATTTTATCCGAGAATTAAGTAACGTCCAAATTGTCAACAAGATACTTGTTTTGTAGAGTAAAATTCAAGAATGATCGTAAGAATATTTCCATGAAAGATACCGATGAAACGCAAATATCAAGGATATTCTACTAATTTCATGGAGTATAGAAGTCAAAGTTTTAACCAACCGGGTATAATAAAGAATGGAATAACAAAAGAAATCACCATGCATACGGTATTGCATGATGCATAAAGTTATTCCAATAGAATAATAATAACGGAACCGAGTCGTGTGAAATTCACACCGGATGTGATGATCCAACAGAATAATAAATGTGAATAATAAACAATGGAACTGGTCCGTGTAAAACACACAAACAGGATATTCCAATGTGTAATAAATGCGGAATAATAAACATGGAACCAGTGTCCTGTAAAACACATGACAGGATATTCCAATGAATAATAAAGAATGGAATAATGTAAGAAGATCACCAAGTATAGGGATTAAAACATGATACAAAGTTATTCCAATGTAATAATAAGGAATGGAATAACGAAGTTCTCTTCATGAATACAAAAGAATAATATCCCTTACGAGTACAACAAATAATATTCCCTACCGTAAAAGACATTTGGATATCAAAGTAGTGAAGTACTGTATCACTTCTTCTTTCTCTCTACATAGATTTTCTCTCTATAGTTTCTCTCTATAATTTCTCTCTCAGAGTTTCAAAGGAATTAAAGAAAATAATAAAGGAATGAGCTTCTATTTATAGGAAAATAGAATGCGTAGTAATTAATCCATGAACGGTCCAGATTGATTTACTTTAATCGACTATCCATATTTAAAGCAAAAATCTTTTAAATAAAATATCATATATTCTATTTATATAAAAACATTTTACTATGCAAACATTATGCAACACTATGCAAAAATACTATGCAAAACACTATGCAACACTATGCATAATAAAATATAATATATTCTATTTATAGAATAACTTTAATAAAGTATTCATTTTATATAAAAGATGTTTCGCTTTTATTACGTTAATAATAATGAATAAAACAAAACGTCATTATCGCTATAATAATTCATATTATTAATCGGCAATAATGGAATCAAACCGAGTGACTTCTCACATAAGCATCAATAATCAATACCGTAATAGCTACTATGCAACCACACGACATCGCATTTCTTTTACTACCGAGTAGTTCAACAAAGATCAACCAGAAAACTTCCGCCAATTATTTCAATAAAATATTTTTGTCGTTTTCTCAATCCGACAATAATTACATTTAAGGGTCCACCAATGATTGAGCGTTGTACGAATATTCCCCTCTAAACCGAATATATCCCCTCACCAATCGAATATAATATAACCACTTGCATACTTTGCAAAATTTATAAATACTACCCACAACTATAATATTATCTCAAATTCACACCATAATATTAAAATTATTTCGACAAAATTTAAATCTTTATTGATAAAATCAGGGGTCTCACAATCTCCCTCCTTATGGAATTTCGCCCTCGAAATTAGGGTACGTGACCGGTATGATAAAGAGGCGAGGATACCTTGAATACCTTTATCGTTGAAAACATTAAATTCATCTTGCAATCCGCCAAAGATATTCATTAACAATTCATCTTTGCACTACAAAGCAAAAGATATACAAATCAAAAACCAATAATGCCGAGACGCTTTGACAATAGTATCACAACCACGAATTATCCATTTTCTAACGGCCAAGGATATTCGTGTTTTCAATCTGATCCATGATTATACCGAATAATCCGTGGTCATAATCATACCAAGTCTATCAATGCACTACTACCAAAGATGACTTTTACCACATCCATGAATTAATATTTCATTCTTTGAGACTCAACCAATAATTAATCCATATCATCGAATCATCCACCTTGACTACGTGCCAAGATAATCATTAAGATCACGACCACGAATTATCCATCCACTGCTACTACTACCAAAGATAATCGTGTATTCATTAAGATCACGACCACAAATTATCCATGCACTACTACCAAAGATAATCGTGTATTCATTAGTATCACGACCACAAATTATCCATGCACTACTACCAAAGATAATCGTGTATTCATTAGTATCACGACCACAAATTATCCATGCACTACTACCAAAGATAATCGTAGTATTCATTAGTATCACGACCACAAATTATCCATGCACTACTACCAAAGATAATCGTGTATTCATTAGTATCACGACCACAAAATTATCCATGCACGACTACTGACCAAAGATAATCGTGTATTCATTAGTATCACGACCACAAATTATCCATGCACTACGACCAAAGATAATCGTGTATTCATTAAGATCACGACCACAAATTATCCATGCACTACTACCAAAGATAATCGTGTATTCATTTACAATTATGATTATACCGAACAATCCTCGGTCATAATCATACCAAGTCCATCTATGCACTACAGAGCCACGAGATGACTTTCAACATAATATAAGCATGAGGATAATGATATAAAGAATCAATCAAATGAGATAAAGGATAAATATTAAACATTTATAATATAATTTATCCAGATTCAAGAATATCCTCATGTTATCAATCACTTAATAATCTCATAATCTAATATCCTTAATATTATAACAATATTTTAATCACTTCTTAAATTTATAAACAATTTATTTCAATTGTTTACGCTTTTACCATATAATGCATTTAATCATTCAAAAATGCCATACTCATAAGATATCATCACCAATTATCAAATCCTCATCAAAAAAAAATATGCATATACTCTATATAGGATTCTCTAGCCATAAAATCCTATTTTCAACTTTCATTACTTTCACATAACATATTTAACTCATATGTTCAGAATTAAACTATTTTCATGAAAATACCAAATCAGTCCCAAAAATATTTTTTTTTCTGGATTTAGCATAATATAGTCCCATAATGAAAATATATTTTTCTCAAAATTTTAAAAATTCATTTACTATTTTTCAAAAATCAATTTCTAATTAATTCCTTAAGAAATTAGCTACCTCAAGTTTAACTCCAAAATTCCCAAATCTTGGCAGGATCTTACACATGTTAACGTGAGCTTCCAGTTTAAATTTCATGGTCATCGGAGTTATAGAACTCCTAAGTTATAGCGTTTTTCAAAAAACCTAAATATTGAAATAGTCATAACTTGCTCATTTTAAGTCGAATGAGCTCATTTTTGGACAGGAGGTACTTTATACCATATAATTTCATGTCCCAAAAGGCCAGAATTTTTCTCATAATTTAAGTGGCCGAAACAGCCCCTCTAAAATCATGGCAAGCAGCCTTTTTTCTGCTTTTTGCAGCTTTGCACTCCTTTGCTAAAATCAGTCCACACAAAAAATCTACAACACCTTTTCCAGTAATTCCACTTGGATTAGTTAGGTAACTCATAGATCTAACTCTAGGACTTGACCACACTCAAAAATTCAAAATATAATAGGAGATATGGTCAATTGAATTTCATGTTACGCTTTTCACCAAAATCGATTTTCAACTCTTTGTGATTTCTAAGAAACTTTCATGCTTTTCACATACTAACCAACATAACTCATCATAACACTTACTAATACCACGAATACCCATGATTTTCATTAGTCCAATGCTTTTATTACGACTTTCATCATAAACCACATAAACTGCTCATTTTAGTTGAAGAAATATTTGAGGGTTTAAGAAATGGGTTTTTGTCTTCGGGGTCAATACCAAATTCGATTTCACGCTCTAGGGTAGGCTAGAAGTCTTCAAGAATCGCCAAGAAATTTATTAATGATAGAAATATCATTCAAAATCATTACTCTCGCCCAAGACTTGGATAGTACGTCACATTAATACCAACCGTGACTTCTATCCCTTAACTCGATAAAGACCTCACAATGATACCTATCAACTTGTCATCTTCAAATACGACGTCGCCTATGAAAGTCCGGCTTGGTTGCATTCCACACAAGGAAGTCAACAACGAAAGGATCGGGCTCTTTACTTATGGCTTGATATAACAAAGGATTAACTTTAGGGTTTGGTTACTTTGAATTCAGATAACAGTTGGTTAGAATATGAAAGCTAACAACCTTACTTAAAAGCATGATGAGTAGTTAACCAATCGACTTCCTAAAATCTCATCAAAGGCAAGTATTTTCAAAAAGATAAGATCGACAGTAACATGAAAGTGTTTATTTGAATCAAACAAGATTTAAAAATAGTAGCGATAACGAAGGCTCCTACTAATGAAGTTTCAACCAATAAGTCAAAGTTTAATTTCTTCTGAGTCAAATTTAAACGTTGAACACAACTAGGTGAAATAAAAGAGTGGGTAGAATCGGTATCTAACACTTTGTATAGACTTCGCAAGAAAGCTTATGATTAACTTACCCGTGATAATTTTATTCGTGTTCCTCGTCACGAAAAAAAAAAAGCTCTCTTAAACTATCGATTTTGGTTTGTCCGGGACAAATTTGGTGCCTCCATCCTAGTTGAATTTGTCTTCTGTGAAACGACAAAATCGAGCTAAGTGACCTTCTCTTCCACAATTATAACATGCTTTGATGACATGGCGCAGCTTCGATCGATGTGTCCCTCTCCTCCGCATTTGAAGCATATGATAGGTGGTCTTTCTCCTTCCTTAACAACGGTGTCTTTGGTCTCGACGCCTTTCCATCATCGTTGAATCTCCTTTTCTTGAAATGTCCATTCTTATTATTTTGGCCCCGATTACCACCGGGCGGTTACCATATCCGCCCGTTGATTCCTCCACGCTTGTTGTCACCGCTTCGATGACTACTCTCACCGGTATTATAATTTTGCCAATTTTTTCTTTTTAGTTATATTGACTCGTTATCGCGCTTCCACTAATCGAGCCCTATTTACAACATCCTAATACAAACACGCTTTATGAAATAAGATGTTGACGATTCCCGCTTCAAACCTCTTAAAAACATTCGCGCATTCTCTTCATTATCCACCAAGTGGGACGAAACCGTGATAACTCCGCAAATTTTGCCTCGTATCATGACACCTGGCCATATTGTTTTGTTCCAACTTGATAAACTCCACCTCCTTCATGTGGTGAATACTTTCAGAAAGTATTTGTCGTTGAATGACTCTCGAACTTCTCCCAAGATATCTTCAAGATGCGAGTCGAGTACGCTTTTACCGATTCCCACCAAGAATCGCCTCCGCGCACATAAAGGCGGCGAAAGGGAACCTTTTGCTCCTCGGAGCATCCCAAGATATCAAATATCTTGGTAATCATTTATCCATGCTTCCGCCAAAGTGGTTTTGCTCTCCCTTAAACTCCGGTGGTCCCAGCCTTGAATTGTTTAATGGTGGACCGCCTCGAGAGTTTTCCGTGTTTCCACCTACGCTTTTGGATGTAAGTCGCTTTACCGATGTCGCATGAATTCTAAAACCTCTTAAACGTATCATTGCTCGTCGATTGATCGGTGTGTTGTTTACAGGAGGATTATCGCCATCCCGTCAGACATTGTCCCGATTATCGATCTGTGGAGAATCAATACCTCTGCTCCATTGCTATTCTCAACATTCTCTGGATGCCATTTTCAAACACCGCCACAAAATAAGGGTTAATTGACATGCAACATATTATCACTATACCGATCGACCAATCAAATACCAAATAAACTTAGGTAGGTCATACTAGTGAAGGAATTCCCTATCTCCTCCTCCTAGTTCTAGTCTCACATCTTAGCCAAGGATCATATCCCTAAGCTCGATACCAACCGCGACGCCTCCAAAATTAGGTATACGTCACCCATCTTGGTCGCCACTTACATAGTACATAAATTCAAATACAACTTACTAATATAATCATCGGTATACAATACGACATAAATCGTGAGTTTGAATACAAATATTGTCTATTAGATATTATACAAACTCAAAAGGAGTCCTCATTACAACTATTATCACACTATTTCACGTAATAGTGAGGACTACTAATGCTATCCTCTCGACCATTACTCCGCTCCCCGACTCGTCTCAAATATGTTCTCATTTCACGAGAATAAAGGAAAGAAAGAAAGGGTGAGCTCAACTAGCCCAAAGAAGAAATATTATGACTAAGATAATGCGTAATAAATTATCATTAGCCTTCAACAAAGTTAAACTGATAAAATACAATAGATAACCAGTTTAACTACAGCGGAATATGCAATCCATTAAAAGAGTCAAGTAGAGAATAAAATCTACTATCTTTTAGGTTTTAAAAGGTTTTCATCAATTTTTATCGCTGAGACTCAGCTTAATAAATAAACCACCACATCTAATCATCCCTCGCATCACTGGGCCAAGGATTTTCATCAAATTATCAATGGTCATGACTATACCGAATCACCCCTGGTCATAATCATACCAAAAACTATCCATCACTGCATTACAGGCCACTGAGGACTTTTATCACATCATTTATAACAAGCCATGATTATACCGAATGATCCTCGTCATAATCATACTAAGTTCATCTATGCACGTAAGCCAAAGATAACATAATATATCATGAGGATGATGACAATGACATAATAATTCAATAAAACAAGTTCAAGAATTATTTTATCCGTGAATTAGTAACGCCCAAATTGTCAACAAGATATCTTGTTTTAGTAGTAAAATTCAAGAATGATCGTAAGAATATTTCCATGAAAAGATATCGATAAAACGCAAATATCAAGGATATTCTACTAATTTCATGGAGTATAAAGTCAAAGTTTTAACTAACTGGGTATAATAAAGAATGGAATAACAAAAGAAATCACCATGCATACGATTCAGATGACAAAAGTTATTCCAATAGAATAATAATAATCTGAACCAGTGTCGTGAAATTCACAATCGATTGTGATGATCCAATGTAATAATAAATGTTTGAATAATAAACAATGGAACCAGTCCGGTGTAAAACACACAAACAGGATATTCCAATGTAATAATAAATGCGGAATAATAAACAATGGAACCAGTCCTGTAAAACACATGATGTGATATTCCAAATGTAATAATAAAGAATGGAATAATGTAAGAAGATCACCAAGTATAGGGGATTCCGCGATACAAAAGTTATTCCAACAGAATAATAAGGAATGGAATAACCAAGTTCTCTTCATGAATACAAAAGAATAATATCCTTTACGAGTACAACAAATAATATTCCCTACCGTAAAAAGACACTCGGATATCAAAGTAATGAAGTACCAAATACTCTTCTTCTTTCTCTCTATAGATTTTCTCTCTATAGTTTTCTCTATAATTTCTCTTCTGTAGTTTCAAAGAATTCGTAAGAAAATAATAAAGGAATGAGCTTCTATTTATAGGAAAATAGAATGCATAGTAATTAATCCATGAACTATCTGTTGATTTACTTTTTAATCGACTATCCATATTTAAAGCAAAATCTTTTAAATAAAATATCATATATTCTATTTATATAAAAACATTTTACTATGCAAACACTATGCAACACTATGCAAAAATACTATGCAAAAACACTATGCAACACCATGCATAATAAAATATAATATATTCTATTTATGTAATAACTTTAATAAAGTATTCTATTTTATATAAAAAGATGTTTCATTTTATTACGTTAATAATACTGAATAAAACAAAACGCCATTATCGCTATAATAATTCATATTATTAATCGACAATAATGGAATCAAACCGAGTGACTTCTCACATAAGCATCAATAATCAATACCGTAATTACTACGCAACCACACGTATTCTCGTATTTTTTTACTACCGAGTAGTTCAACAAAGATCAATCAGTAAAACTTCCGCCATTATTTCAATAAAATATTTTTGTCGCTTTCTCAATCCGACAATAATTTTGTAATAGTCCACCAATGATTGAGCCATTGTAAGAATATTCCCTCGCTAAATGTAATATTCCCCGACCAATCGAATATAATATAACCACTTGCATACTTTTACAAAATTTATAAATACTACACACAACTATAATATTATCTCAAATTCACACCATAATATTAAAAATTATTTCGACAAAATTTAAATCTTTATTGATAAAATCTGGGGTCTCACAATGACAATTCAATAAAACAAGTTCAAGAATAAATTTTAAAGATTTATAAGTTAATTTATCTTGAACTCAATAACGCTTAAATTGTCAACACGATATCGCTTTGGGAGTAAAATTCAAGAATGCTCGTAAGAATATTTCCATAAAAAGATATCGGATGAAGCGCAAATATCAAGGATATTCCACTAATTTCATGGAGTATAGAAGTCAAAGCTTTAACCAACCGAGTATAAGAGAATATATGAAACTCGCAAATGGATTTTCGCCCCGCCATGCGGTAATCCACTTGTATGCATCATTTCCACAATTTAATAAGGAATGAATACAAATGATCATTCACCATGCATGTGATAATCCACATAGACATGTTATTCTAATGTAATAATAAATAATGGAATAATGAAAGAAATCATCATGCATGCGATAGATCGCATGCATGTGTTTATTCCAAAAGAATAATAAAGAATGGAACCAAAGTTATGTAATCCGCATGTATACGATGTTCCAATGTAATAATAAAGAACGTAATCAAGTCACGCGTGAACGCATTGCATGTGATGTTCCAACAGTAATAATAAAGAATGGAATAATGTAAGAATTTCACCATGTATGCGTGACTTCAGATGCAGACAAAGTTATTCCAACATAATGATAAAGAATGGAATAACAGAAGTTCTCTTCATGAAGACGAAAGAAATAATACCCCTTACGAGTACAACAAATAATATCCCTTACCGTAAAAGAAGAGTATTCCAACTGGTAGGGTGAGGATATTCTTGAAGAAAACTTGCACTAATTTCTATGCTCAAAGCTTTCTTAAACTCTAAAGAAATATGCTCAAGATTATAGAAGGAGAATTCTCTAAACTTCTGGTGTGATTTTCAATTCTAACTAAGCATCCTATTTATAGAAGAATGGAAAGGATACTATGTTGCACTATGCAATAAAATATTATATATTCTATTTATAATCAAATAAAACAAAACTTTATAAAAAGTATTCTATTTTATATAAAAAGTTTTTACTATGCAAACACTATGCAGGCACTATACAACACTATGCATAATAAAATATAATATATTCTATTTATAGTCTAATAAAACAAATAACTTTATAAAAGTATTATATTTTATATAAAAAGATTTTACTATGCAAAACACTATGCATAATAGAATATAATATATTCTATTTATAGTCTAAAAAATGTATAACTTTATAAAAGTATTCTGCTTTTATATAAAAGTTTTTCTCATTTTATTACATTAAAATACTAATAAAACAAAATTTATCATCATTATTATAATTCACAATATTAATCGACACCAGTCATTCCTGTGAAAGAGGGCTTTCTAATAAGAATTTCTCCCTATCAAGCCAAGCAATTAGGTGACCAAACCTCTCATCGATGTAACTTCTGACATCGTTAATATTACAAATAATAATATTAATAACTTTGTCATCTCAATTATTGATTATAAAATATTGACAATAATTGAATCAAATAACGCTAGATACTATGCAATAATTAATCGTAACAATAATTGAACAAAATCGAGTGACTTCTCAATGTAAGCATCGATAATCAATACCGCAAAGCTACTATGCAATCACGCCAGACATCGTATTTTTAACACCGGTGTTTCAATAGTTAACTAAGAAAACTTCCGTCGTTATTTTCATAAAGTATTTTTATCATTTTCTCAATCCGATAATGGGGTCCACTAATGATTGTGCTGCTATTTAATATTCCCCGTTAAAACGAATATTTCCACCCAATCGAATATTATATAATAACTTGCATGTGCTTTGCAAAATTTATAAATATTACCCACAACTATAACATTATATCAAATTCATTCCATAATATTCAAAATGATATTTATAAAAATTCATCTTTATTCATAAAAGTTGGGGTTTTACAACCTCCCTTCTTATGAAATTTCGCCCTCAAAATTTAGGGTACGTGCACGGTATGTCAAGAGGTAAGGATACCTTGATTTCATCTCGATTCTAACTCCCAGGTCATTTCCTCAACATCATGGTTCCTCCACAAAACTTTGACTTGAGGTATAACCTTGGAGCGTAGAACATGTTCCTTCTTATCCAAGATTTTAACAGGAACCTCTTCATACGTTAAATCTTCCGCTATTTCTTCTGGTTCTAACTCAATAATGTGGTGCGGGTCTTTCACATATTTACGTAACATAGATATGTGAAAAACGTTATGAACACGAGATATACTTGGTGGTAAAGCGAGTTTATAGGCCACAGTTCCTACTCGATCGAGGATTAAAAATGGGCCAATGAATCGAGGATTGAGCTTTCCTCTCTTCCCGAATCTTGTAACTCCCTTCTATGGAGCAACACGTAACAACACATGATCTCCAATATCGAATTCTACGTCTTTTCGATGAAGATCAGCATAACTCTTTTGTCGATCTTGTGAGGTTTTTATACGTTGTCGGATCGTTTGAATCTTTTCCGTAGTCATACGTAACAACTCCGGTCCCAACAACATTGCTTCACCCACCTCATCCCAGCATACTGGAGAACGACACTTTGTTCCATACAACGCCTCAAATGGAGCCATGTCAATACTTGCTTGATAATCATTATCAGAGAAAACTCCACCAATGGTAAGAACTTATCCCAACTTCCCTTGAAGTCAAGGACACGTAGTCTTAATAAATCTTCAAGAGTTTGAATAGTCCTCTCCGACTGCCCGTCCGTCTGAGGATGATATGCCGAGCTAAATCGTAAATATGTGCCCATAGCTTTCTGCAAACTAACGTGAAGTGAATCTTGAGTCTCGATCAAAAACTATGGATACTGGCATACCATGCAGTCTTACAATCTCGTTTATGTACATACGAGCAAGACGTTCAAGTGTATAAGTTTCTCTTATCGTTAAGAAATGATCAGACTTGGTCAATCTATCAACAATGACCCAAATCGCATCTATGCCTTGAGAAACCTTAGGAAGACCGGTAACGAAATCCATGGTAATGTGCTCCCACTTCCATTCTGGAATTTCAAGTGGTTGCAATGGACCTTTTGGTACTTGATGCTCCTCCTTAACTCGTTGACAAGTTAGACACCTTGAGATAAACAAATACTTATCTCTCTCTTCTTCATTTGCTCCACCAAAATGTATGACGAAGATCACGATACATTTTGGTACTCCTAAGATGGATTGAAAACGGTGTGGTGTGCGCCTCCATCATGATTTTATACTTTAAATCATGGTCTTTAGGAACACAAAGTCTGGGGTTGACTCGAAGTATTCCTTCTTCATCGATTCTTGCTTCCGGCATAGCACATTCTTGCAGTTTCTTCCTCATACGCATCGGGCCTGTGTCCAGAGCTTGGCAAACTTTAACTTTATCGATTAAAGCTCTGGTTCTACTCAGATATTTGTCATCATCACATGGGTCTCTTGAGTCTTTAACTCTATCTCCATCCTTTGCAAGTCACACAAAATGGGCCTTTGCATTGACAATATCGCACTCAGACTCACATATGATCTTCTACTCAACGCGCCGCCTACCACGCTCGCTTTTTCCAGATGGTATGATCATAATCTTTCAATAGCTTCAAGCCAACGTCGTTGTCCGAATGTTGAGTTCCTTTTCGAGTGAAGAAATATTTGAGGCTTTTATAATCAGAAAAGATCTCCACTTTCTCCCTATACAAGTAATGCCTCCAAATTTTCAAAGGCAAAGACAATAAATGCTAACTCCAGATCATGAGTAGGATAATTCCTCTCATATTCTTTGAGTTGCTGAGAGGCATAGGCTATCACTTTCCCATGTTGCATGAGAACACATCCTAACCCTTTGCCCAATGCATCACTGTAAATGACAAACCCTCCGAGTCGATGGTATTGTCGTAAGCAGTCTTAAATGAGTCTCCTCTCGAGTTCTTAAAACTCTTCTCACATTCCACGCTCTAACTGAATTTTATATCTTTTCAAATCAGCTGAATTAATGGAGTAGCAATTAGAGAAAATCCTTCCACGAATCTCCGATAATAACTAACTAATTCGAGAAAGCTACGTACTTTGGTCACTGATTTAGGTTGCTCCCAACTTTGAATAACTTCAATCTTTCTTTGGTCAATGGATATTCCATGACTTGATACTACATGCCCACTAATGCTACTTCCTCAAGCCGTAACTCGCATTTCTTCAACTCGGCATAAAGCTTGTTTTCATAAAGCTTTTGGAGTATCAGCCTCAAGTGTTTCTCATGATCTTCACGGCTTTTGGAATATATGAGGATGTCATCAATAAAGACGACCACAAAGTGATCCAAATATTCCTTGAATACTTGGTTCATCATATCCATGAAGGCAGCAGGAGCATTAGTCAATCCAAAAAACATGACTAAAAATTCATAGTGCTCGTACCGAGTTCTGAATGCAGTCTTTGGAATATCCTCAGTTTTAACCTTCAGCTGATGATATCCAGAACGAAGATCGATCTTTGAAAAGAATTGTGCTCCTTGCAACTGGTCAAACAGGTCATCAATGCGTGGTAACGGATACCTATTATTGATGGTGACATGGTTCAATTCCCGGTAGTCAATACAAAGCCACATACTCCCATCTTTCTTCTTCACGAATAGAACAGGAGCACCCCAAGAAGACGTACTACCACGAATGAAACCAATGTCTAACAATTCCTGCAATTGGGTCTTTAACTTCTGAAGTTCAATAGGAGCCATTCGATATGGGCTTTGGAAATGGGTTTTTTACCGGGTTCCAGGTCGATACAAAATTCAATTTCACATTCGGGGTAGGCCAGAAATTCTTCACTAATCGCCAGAAATTTATTAACAATAGAAATATCATTCAAATCGACGATTGTGGTTTAAATCAGTGATATGAGCTAAGAAAGCTTGACATCCATTTTCAATAAACGAATAGCTTTATGGTTTGAGATGACGTTGATTGATTTTAATGGTTTGGTTGCTTGAATTCAAGCATAATAGGTTGGTTAGAATATGAAAGCTAACAACCTTATGAAATAATTAATTTTTGCATGATGAGTAGTTAACCATTCAATCCTCTAGAATCACATCAAATGCAAGTATTTTTAATGAAATAAGATCGACGGTAATGTGAGGGTACCGATTTGAACCAAACAAGACTTATAAACAGTGGATGTAATGAAAGTTTCTCCCAGGATGGATTGCAAACGGTATGGTGTGCGCCTCCATCATGATTTTATACTTTAAATCAGGGTCGTTAGGAACACAAAGTCTGGAGTTTACTCAAGTATTCCTTCTTCATCGATTCTTGCTTCGGTATAACACCTTCTTGCACTTTCTTCCTCATACGCATCACCTTCCCGTGTCCGAAGCTTGAGCGACTTTAACTTTATCAATTAAAGTCTGTTCTACTCAGATATTCGCCATCATCACATGGGTCCCCGAGTCTTTAACTCTATCTCCATCCTTTGCAAGTCACACAAATGGGCCTTTATGTTAAAAAATATCGCACTCGTATTTGCATATATGATCTTCTACTCAATGCGCCACCTACCACGCTTCGCTTTTCCAAGATGGTATTGGATGGTATGATCATAATCTTTCAATAGCTCAAGCCAACGCCGTTGTCGCATGTTGAGTTCCTTTTGAGTGAAGAAATATTTGAGGCTTTTATGATCCATAAAGATCTCCACCTTCTCCCCATACAAGTAATGCCTCCAAATTTTAAGTGCGAAGACAACAAATTGCTAACTCTAGGTCATGAGTAGAATAATTCCTCTCATATTCTTTGAGTCAGCCTTGAGGCATAAAGGCTATGACTTTCCCATGTTGCATGAGAACACATCCCAACCCTTTGCTTTCAAAGCATCATCAGAGATGACAAATCCTCCGAGCCGGATGGTATTGTCGTAACAGTCTTGAAATGAGTCTCCTCTCGAGTTCTTGAAAACTCTTCTCACATTCTTCGCTCCCAATCCGAACTTTCAGATCTTTCCGAGTCACCGAAGTTAATGGAGTAACTATTCTAGAAAATCCTTCCACGAATCTCCGATAATAACCAAATTAAGCCGAGAAAGCTACGATTTTGGTCATCGATTTAGGTTGCTCCCAACTTTGAATTGCTTCAATCTTTGCCGGTCAATAGATATTCCATGACTTGATACTACGTGCCCAAGGAATTCTACTTCCTCGCCGTAACTCACATTTCTTCAACTTGGCATAAAGCTTGTATTCACGAAGTTTTGGAGTGTCACCTCAAGTGTTGCTCATGATCTTCACGGCTTTTGAATAAATAAGGATGTCATCAATAAAGACGACCACAAAGTGATCCAAATATTCCTTGAATACTTCTGGCTCATCATATCCATGAAGGCGTTAGGAGCATTAGTCAATCCAAAGGACATGACTAGGAATTCATAATGCCCATACCGAGTTCCTTCGAAAGCCTTCTTTGAATGTCATCGGCCTCTAATCTTCAATTGGTGATATCCTAACGAAGATCAATCTTTTAAAAAGAATTTGGCTCCTTGCAATCCGGTCAAACAGATCATCAATACGTGGCAATGGGTACCTATTTTTGATGGTGACATGATTCAACTCCCGATAATCAATATAAAGGTCGATACTCCCATCTTTCTTCTTCATGAATAGAACAGGAGCACCCCAAGGAGACGTACTAGGACGAATGAAACCAATGTCTAACAATTCTTGTAATTGAGTCTTTAACTCCTGAAGTTCAATAGGAGCTATTCGATATGGGGCTTTGGAAATGGGTTTTGTACCGGATTCAAGGTCGATACAAAATTCAATTTCACGCTCTGGGGGTAGGCCAGGAAGTTCTTCAGGGAATACGTTAGGGAATTTATTAACAATAGAAATATCATTCAAAACTGACGTATTTTTGTTTTGATCCATGACATGAGCTAAGAAAGCTTGACATCCATTTTTTAATAAACGAATAGCTTTATGGCTTGAGATGACCGTGATTGATTTTAATGGTTTGGTCGTTTGAATTCTCATAATAGGTTGATTAGGAATATGAAAGCTAACAACCTTACGAAAACAATCAATTTTAGCATGATGAGTAGTTAACCAATCAATCCCTAGAATCACAACAAATGCAAGTATTTTCAATGAAATAAGATCGACAGGTAATGTGAGGGTACCGATTTGAACCAAACAAGACTTATAAACAGTGGATGTAATGAAAGTTTCTCCCAATGGAGTTTCCACAAATAAGTCAAAGTCTAATTTCTCCTGAGTCAAATTTAATCGCTTGAGCGCAAGTAGAGAAATAAAAGAATGGATAGAACCGATCAAATAAAGTATAGACTTCGCTAGAGTTTATGATAAGCTTACCCGTGATGACCTCATTCGGTTCCTTGCTTTTGGGAGGTCACAACAAACGATCTCCTCAGACTACCGGCTTTGACTTTTCTCGGGACTGGCCTTTGGTGCCTCCATCCTAGCTGAACTTGTCTTCGTGAACGACAAAATTCGGCTAAGTGACCTTCTCTTCCATAATTATAACACGCTTTGACTGCATCGCGCAATTTGGACTAATGTGTCCTCCCTCCGCATTTGAAGCATATGATAGGTGGTCGCTTCTCCTTCCTTAACAACGGGGTCTTTGGCGACGCCTTTCCATCATTGTTGAATCTCCTCTTCTTGAAATGTCCATTCTTATTGTTTTGGCCTCGATTACCACCGAAGTGGTTACCACTTCGCATGTTGATTCCTCCACGCTTGTTGTCACCGCTCATGATCGCTCACCGGTATTATCATTTTGCCGGCCGCTTCTTTTTAGTTGCGTTGACACGTTGTCGCGCCTACTAATCGAGCCCTATTTATAACATCTCGAATACAAACATAGTTTATGAGAAATAAGATGTTGACGTATCTCCCGCTTTTAAACCTCTTAAAACATCCACGCTTTTCTCTTCATTATCCACCAAGTGGGACGCAAACCGTGATAACTCGACAAACATAACTTCGTCTTCGCGACACGGTCATATTATTCTACTCCAACTTGATGAACTCTAACTCTTTTATGTGATTTAATACTTTCGAAAGTACTTGTTGTTGAATAGCTCTTGGAACTTTTCCCAAGACATCTTCAGTGCTGCAGGTTAAGTACGCTTTACCGATTTCCACCAGTAATCTGCCTCTCCTCGCAACATAAAGGCGGCAAAGGAAACCTTTTGCTCCTTGGAGCATCCCAAGACATCAAATATCTTGGTGATCTGCTTTATCCATGCTTCCGCCTTAAGTGGTTTTGGCTCTCCAATAAACTCCGGTGGTCCCAGCCCTCGAATCATGCTTAGCGATGACCGTCCGAGAGTTTCCAAAGGTTTCCACCTACATTTTGGACAGAGCCACTCGCCTCGGCTCATTGTTGCATGAATCGCATAAAGCCTCTCCGAACATTCCATCATTCATCATTTGGTCGTTGTTGTTGTTGTTTGCATGAGGATTGTCGCCTCGATGCACATTATCCTCGATTATTGATATATGGTGAATCAACGGTCACTTCATGCTCTATTGCTATTCTCAACATTCTCGGATGTCATTTTCAGATATCGCCACAAAACAAAGGTTAATTGACATGTAACATATTATCCCTATATTCGACCGACCAATTAAATACCAAATAAACTTAGGTAGGTCATACTAACGGCGAATTCCCGCCTCCCTCCCGCCTCTATTCTCACATCTTAGCCAGGATCATATCCCTAAGCTTTGATATCCAACTATGACGCCCCAAAATCTGTATATACATCACCTATTCGAGTCGCCAAATACATGGTACAAAATTCAAATACAACTTATCTATACAACAAATGTGTAAAATACGACTAAACATATGTCGTGAGTTTTAATACAAATATTGTCATCTAGACAATATACAAACTCAATGGGGTCCTCATTAGATTTATTATCACACTATTTCATAGAATAGTGAGGACTACTAATGCTATTATCCGACCATCACTGCTCCCCAACTAGTCCCCTCGCTACATTCTCATTTCCTCAAGAGAACAATGAAAGCAAAAGGGTGAGCTCAACTAGCACAAGAAGAAATATTATGACTAAGATAATGCGTAATAAATTATCATTAGCCTTCAAAAAGTTGTTAAACCGATAAAATATAACAAACATCAAGTTTAACTGCAGCGGAACAAGCAATCCATTAGAAGAGTTAAATAGAATAAAATCTACTATCTTCTATGATTTAAAAGGTTTTTCATGACTTTTATCGCTGAGACTCAGCTTAATAAATAATCCACATCATCCCTGCACTACGACCAATGATATTCATTAGTATCACAACCACAAATTATCCATGCACCACAGCCAAGGATATTCGTGTATTCATCAATGGTCACGATCATGCCAACAACATCCCATCAATGCACTACGGGTCAATGAGGACTCTTTCCACATCATTTATAACATTACTACCATGATTACAATCAATAATCCTCGGTCATAATCATACCAAGTCCATCTATGCACTACAGCCACGTATGACTTTCAACATAATATAAACATGAGGATGATGACAATGACATAAGAATTCAATAAAACAAGTTCAAGAATTAATTTATCCAGGAACTAATAATGTCCAAATTGTCAACATGATACTTCTTTGTAGAGTAACACTCAAGAATGCTCAGAAGAATATTTCCATGAAAAGATACTAGATGAAGCGCAAATATCAAGGACATTCCACTAATTTCATGGAGTATAGAAGTCAAAACTTTAACCAACTGAGTATAATAAAGAATGGAATAACAAAAGAAATCACCAGGCATGCGATAGATCGCATGCATAAAGTTATTCCAATGTAATAATAAATAATAGAACCAGTCATAGAACGCAATGCGCAATGATATTCCAATGAGTATCAATAAATAATGGAACTGAAGTCAATGCGAAATAATAAATATATTCCAATGAATAATAAATAATGGAACCAGTCATGCGTAAAACGCACGTATGTGATATTCCAATGTAATAATAAACAATCGGAAATTGTGTCATGCGTAAACGCACAAACAGGATGTTCCAATGTAATAATAAATAATGGAATAATGTAAGAATTTCACCAAGTATAAGGTATCCCACAGATACAAAAGTTATTCCAATGTAATAATAAAGAATGGAATAACAAAAGAATTTCACCAATAAAAAGAAGGAATACCCTAACGAAAGTACAACAAATAATATCCTTTACCGTAAAAGAAGAGTATTTTGACTAAGAGAGGCGAGGATATATTCAAAAAAAACTTGCACTACTACCAAAGCTTTCTTAAACTCTAAAGAAATACGCTCAAGATTATAGAAGAAGAACTCTCTCTATAGTTTCTCTCTCTAGAGTTTTAGTGAATTCATAAGAAATAATGAAGGAATGAGCTTCTATTTATAGAAGAATGAACTGCATAGTAACAAATTCATGAACGGTCCAGATTGATTTACTTTAAACGGACGGTCCAGATTTGTTTACAATAAAATATAATATATTCTATTTATAATCTAATAAAACGAATAACTTTATAAAATATTTTACTATGCAAACACTAAGCAGTCACTATGCAAATACTATACATAATAAAATATAATATATTCTAATTATTGTCTAATAAAATGTATAACTTTATAAAAGTATTTTGTTTTATATAAAAAAAATTACTATTAGTCTAATAAAACGAATAACTTTATAAAAGTATCCTGCTTTATATAAAAAGCTTTTCTGCTTTTATTACATTAATAATACTAATAAAACAAAATTCATCATCATTATTATAATTCACAATATTAATCGACTGTGTCGCTCCTGTGAAAGAGGGGGGCTTCCAATAAGGATTTCTCCCCATCAAGCACGTAAATTAGGTGACTAAACCTCTCCTCGATGTAACTTCTAGACATCGTTAATATTGCAAATAATAATATTAATAACTTTGTCATCTCAATTATTGATTATAAAATATCGACAATAATTGAATCAAATAATGTGAGATACTATCCAAAGAATTATCGTAATAATAATTGAACAAAACCGAGTGACTTCTCACGTAAGCATCAATAATCAATACCGTGTCTTATCAGTTTAACTACGCCAGACATCGCATTTTTTTTTAACACCGTGTTTCAACAAATAGCGAAGAAAACTTCTGCCGTTATTTTTATAAAGTATTTTTTGTCGCTTTCTCAATCCGATAATAATTCCATTGTATCAGGTCCACCAATGATTGTGCCGCTGTACTTAATATTTCCTCGTTAAAACGAATATTCCCCACCAATCGAATATTATATAACAACTTGTGTACTTTGCAAAATTTATAAATATTACCCACAACTATAACATTATATCAAATTCATTCCATAATATTTAAAAATGATATTTATAGAAAATTCATCTTTATTCATAAAAGTTGGGGTCTTACAAGTAATCACTCTCTCTCCTCAAGAACATAAAGGTGGCAAAGGAACCTTTTTGCTCTTGGAGCATCCCAAGACATCAAATATCTTGGTGATCTGCTTTATCCACGTCTCCGCCTTAAGTGGTTTTGGCTCTCCAATAAACTCCGGTGGTCCCAGCTCCTTGAACTGTTTAGCGGTGACCATCCGAGAGTTTTTCCAGTGTTTCCACCTACATTTTGGATAAGAGCCGCTCTCGCCTGATGTTGCATGAATTGCATAAAACCTCTGAACATTCCATCATTCATCATTTGGTCAGTGTTGTTGTTTGCATGAGGATTATTGATATGTGGAGACTCAACGGTCTCTTGTGTTCCATTGCTATTCTCAACATTCTCGGATGTCATTTTCAGATACTGCCACAAAACAAAGGTTAATTGACATGTAACATATTATCCATATACTCTAACCGACCAATTAAATACCAAATAAACTTAGGTAGGTCATACTAGCGAAGGAATTCCCCGTCTCTCCCCTTCTAGTTTTTATCTCACATCTCAGCCAGGAATCATATCCCTAAGCTTTGATACCAACTGTGACTCCCCCAAAATAGGTATACATCACCTATTCTGAGTCGTCAAATACATGGTACAAAATTCAAATACAACTTAATAATACAACCGTCAGGTAGAATACGACAAGACATAATCGAGAGTTTTAATAAGAATATTGTCATCTAGACAATATCCACACTCAATGGAGTCCTCATTACATTTATTGTCACACTATTTAATGTAATAGTGAGGACTACTAATGCTATCATCTCGACCGGCCACTTCGCTCCCCGACTAGTCCCAAATACGCTTCTCATTTGGTCAAGAGAACAAAGGAAAGAAAGGTGAGCTCAACTAGCCCAATAAGAAATATTATGACTAAGATAATGCAGAATAATTTATCGTTAGCCTTCAACAGTGATAAACTGATAAAATATAACAAACATCAAGTTTAACTGCAGCGGAACAAGCAATCCATTAGAAGAGTCAAGTAGAGAATAAAATCTATTATCTTCTATGATTTAAAAAGTTTTTCATTATTTTATCGCTGAGACTCAGCTTAATAAATAATCAACATCATCCCTGCACTACGGCCAATGATATTCATTAGTATCACGACCACAAATTATCCATGCACTACGGGCCAATGATATTCGTGTATTCATCAATGGTCATGATCATGCCAACAACTATCCATCATTGCACTACGGCCAATGAGGATTTTTACCACATCATTTATAACATTACACCATGATTATAATTTGAATAATCCCCGGTCATAATCATACCAAGTCCATCTATGCACTACAGGCCTCAAATGACTTTCAACATATTATAAACATGAGGATGATGACAATTCAATAAAACAAGTTCAAGAATAAATTTTAAAGATTTATAAGTTAATTTATCCTCGAACTCAATAACGTCCAAATTGTCAACACGATCATCGCTTTTGTGGAATAAAATTCAAGAATGCTCGTAAGAATATTTCCATGAAAAGATACTGGATGAAGCGCAAATATCAAGGATATTCCACTAATTTCATGGAGTGTAGAAGTCAAAGCTTTAACCAACTGAGTATAAGAGAATATATGAAACTGTAAATGGATTTTCGTCTGCCATACGGTAATCCACTTAGACAGAACATTTTCACAATTTAATAAGGAATGAATACAAATGATCATTCACCATGCGTGTGATAATCCACATAGACATGTTATTCCAATAGAATAATAAATAATGGAACACCAGAAGAAATCACCATGCATGCGATAGATCCTAGACATACAAAGTTATTCCAACGTAATAATAAAGAAGGAACTGTGTCATGCGTAATCCGCATGCATGTGATGTTCCAATGTAATAATAAAGAACGGAACCAGTCATGTAAAAACGCACAAACATAATGTTCCAACAGTAATAATAAAGAATGGAATAATGAAGAATTTCACCATGTATGCATGATTTGGATAGACAAAAGTTATTCCAACATAATGATAAAGAATGGAATAAAAGAAATTCTCTTCGCTTGAAGACGAAAAAATAATACCCCTTACGAGTACAAACAAATAATATCCCTCACCGTAAAAGAAGAGTATTCCGACCGGTAGGGTGAGGATATTCTCAAGAAAACTTGCACTAATTTCTATGCTCAAAGCTTTCTTAAACTCTAAAGAAATACGCTCAAGATTATAGTAGGAGAATTCTCACAACTTCTCGTGTGATTTTCAATTCTCACTAAACATCCTATTTATAAGAATGGAAAGGATACTATGTTGCACTATGCAATAAAATATGATATATTCTATTTATAATCAAATAAAACAAAACTTTATAAAAAGTATTCTATTTTATATAAAAAGTTTTTACTATACAAATACTACGCAGCACTATGCAACACTATGCATAATAAAATATAATATATTCTATTTATAGTCTAATAAAATAAATAACTTTATAAAAGTATTCTGCTTTTATAAAAAAGATTTTACTATGCAAAATACTATGCGTAATAGAATATAATATATTCTATTTATAGTCTAATAAAATGTATAACTTTATAAAAGTATTCTGCTTATATAAAAAAGTTTTTTTTTTTTATTACATTAATAATATTAATAAAACAAAATTTATCATCATTATTATAATTCACAATATTAATCGACTGTGTCGCTCCTGTGAAAGAGGGGCTTTCAAATAAGGATTTCTCCTTATCGCACGCAATTAGGTGACCAAACCTCTCCTCGGCGTAACTTCTGCACATCGTTAATATTGCAAATAATAATATTAATAACTTTGTCATCTCAATTATTGATTATAAAATATTGACAATAATTGAAAAAATAATGTGAGATACTACATGCAACAATTCATCGTAATAATAATTGAACAAAACCGAGTGACTTCTCACGTAAGCATCAATAATCAATACCGTGTGCTACTTATTGTCTGCAATCACGCCAGACATCGTACTTTTAACACCGGGTGTTTCAACAGCTTAATTCAGAAAACTTCCACCGTTATTTTCATAAAAAGTATTTTTGTCATTTTCTCAATCCGAAAATAATTCCGTTGTGGGGTCCACCAATGATTGTGCCATTGTATTTAATATTCCCTCGTTAAAATGAATATTTCCCAATCAATCGAATATTATATAACAACTTCATGACTTTTGCAAAATTTATAAATATTACCCACAACTATAACATTATATCAAATTCATCCATAATGTTCAAAAATGATATTTATAGAAAATTCATCTTTATTCATAAAAGTTGGGGTCTTACTGATTCATGACCCTATATTATTTTGAATCGTAGTCGAACTTAAGACATCCGAAGTTTATGACTATAAATAAATAATATTTTCTAATATATATACCTGTAATACATTTAAAAGTTTAAAAACTAACAATTAGTCGAGTTTAAAGTGTTATATGATTTGACATCTAAAATGTAAAATAACTAAGTTTGCTTTTGTACATAATAATTGAATAGTGGGGAAAAAAGAGATAAAAAAAAAGTGGAAAAATCTAAAACATCAATTAAAAGGAAAACACTAGCTATACACATAAAGTTGTACACACACACAATGTAAATAAAAATAGAGAAATATTTAACATATTTTTATTAGTAAGCAATATATGAATCTTACTCTTAGCGCACAACTTTTTGTATATACTTGGTGCACATAGTATTATCCTTATAGAAATGAATGTGTTATATTATGTATATATTATGGATCCGGTTACCATCAAATTAACTTCATGGTAAGTTAGTCATTTTGACACGCAGAGAGATTGTCTCCCGACACACGTGTCAACACTTTAATGATAAATTGACAAAAGTTAATTTAACGATAATGAAATTTAATTTCCTCTATTTATTAGTTTGAAATAGTAAGGGTTGAATTGATTAATGTGGTTAGTCATGGGTAAAATGCGCAAATATTTTAAAATAAGCAGGTGGTTATAAAATATTCATTGTTGTCGGGGAATATTCGTTTGGTCGTGGAATATTCTTCTTGCGTCAGGGAATATTCGCATTTACGGCAAGCTTTTTTTGTGCCCCATAACGAAAAAGCGATCGGATGAAGAAAATGACAAGTATAAGTTGTTTATAAATATAACAGCGTAGTTTATCAAGTTAACAACTGTTGGAATACCCGGTGGTTAAAACACGAATACGCGTTGTTGCATTATAAAGACACCTGTGGTATTGCACCAATTATTGATTCTTACGTAAGAAGGCACTACTCAATAATTGTTACAAAGAAGCTATTATTCAAAGATTTTATATTATCGATTCAATAATTGTTGCGTTGATATTTTATATTATCGTTGTTTCAATAATTGTCACTACACAAGATTTCCCATTATCGAAACAATAATTCATATTATGTGAATAATATTATTAGAAAACATTATTGGCAATGTCTAGAAAGTTCTCGTCAAGGAGAGGTTTGGTCACCAAATCAAGCGCTACCAAGAAGAGAGAAATCTTATCGAAAGCCCTCTTTCCTCGAACCGCTCGTCACATCGATTGTGATTCTAATAATATTATTTGTGAATAATTAATTATTGATTTATATGATGAGGAAAATATTCATTTTATGTGGATATAGATGGAGAAAATTTTAAAGTGACAATTGTTGAAAATCGATATTTTATTTTTTCGATAAAATAATATTTTATTATATTATTATAATATAATAATGATGATATTTTTACAATGAATGTGGGATATATGAGTATATGAGGAGGAAGAGTATTTTTGTTGCAAAAGTTGTTTAAACATGTTAAACATGTCCGTGGGTCCATTTCGACCGAAATTTGATTATAAATGAAAATCGCCCGTTTATGGATTTCGGTCAATTTCTGTTTGGAATTTGGAAAAACTTTCTTCTGCAAAGTTGTAGAGAATTGAATTTCCTATAAATATTCTCAAGATTCGAATTTTTTGATAAAAGAGCTATTTATTATGAATTATTGAAGTTTCAAAATTCCGAAATAATTGATTTTTGAAAGTTTTAATTATTTTTAATAACAAAAACATTTTTTTGATTTAGTTGACTATTGGTGGCTGATGTTTGGATCTGATTTGGTGTGCGTAAGAATTTTTATATAATATATTAATATTATATTAAATTTTCTGCTTTGGTGTTCTAAGCATTTTCCTATAAATAGGGTGCTTAAGTTAGAATTGAAAATCACACCAGAAACTGATGTTTTCTCTCTCTTTCTCTCTGCTATACGGTGCAAGTTCTTTTAGCACTATATCTAGTCAGAAGTACTATCCTTTTGAGGTAAGGGATATTATTTTTTTAAAAAATGATATTATTTCTTCAATATCATTATTTCTTCAATATCATTATGTCGAAATATTGGTTCCAAAGCCATATCGAATAGGCTCTATTGAACTTCAAGAGTTAAAGACCCAACTGCAGGAATTGTTAAATATTGGCTTTATTCGTCCTAGTACTTCTCCTTGGGGTGCTCTTGTTCTATTCGTGAAGAAGAAAGATGGGAGTATGCGACTTTGTATTGATTATCGGGAGTCAATCATGTCACCATCAAAAATAGATATCCATTGCCACGCGTATTGATGACCCGTTTGACCAACCAAAGGAGCCAAATTCTTTTCAAAGATTAATCTTCGTTAGGATATCACCAATTGAAGATTAGAATCACGACATTCCAAAGACTTCGCTTTAACTCCTGAGACGGCATTATGAATTCCTAGTCATGTCCTTTGGATCGACTAATGCTCCGCCGCCTTCATGGATATGATGAACCGAGTATTCAAGGAATATTTGGATCACTTTGTGGTTGTCTTTATTGATGACATCCTTATTTATTCCAAAAGCCGTGAAGATCATGAGCAACACTTGAGGTGACACTCCAAAAGCTTCGTGAATATAAGCTTTATACCAAGTTGAAGAAATGCGAGTTCGGCTTGAAAAGTAGCATTCCTTGGGCACGTGGTATCAAGTCATGGAATATCCGCTGACCCAAAGAAAGATTGAAGCTATTCAAAGTCGGGAACAACCTAAATCGATGGATCGATACGTACGTAGCTTTCTGGTTTAGTGGTTATTATCTGAGATTCGTGGAAGGATTTTCTCGAATCGCTACTCCATCGACTCAAATTGACTCGGAAAGATACAAAGTTCCTATGGAGCGAAGAATGTGAGAAGAGTTTTCAAGGACTCAAGAGGAGACTTATTTCAAAGACCTGCTCGGTGAATACCATCCTGCCTTGGAGGATTTGTCATCTACAAGTGATGCTTCGGGCAAAGGGTTGGGATGTGTTCTCATGCAATAAGGAAAAGTTATAGCCTATGCCTCGTGACAACTCAAATAATATGAAAGGAATTATCCTACTCATGATCTAGAGTTGGCAAATTGTTGTCTTTTGCACTTAAAATTTGGAGGCATCACTTGTATGGGAGAAAGTGGAGATCTTTACGGATCATAAAAGCCTCAAATATTTCTTCACTCAAAAGGAACTCAACATGCGACAACGACGTTGGCTTGAATCTGTTGAAAGATTATGATCATACCATCCAATACCATCCTCGAAAAGCGAACGTGGTAGGCGATTTATTGAGTAGAAGATCATATGCAAGTCTGAAAAGCGATATTGTCAACGCAGAGCCCATTTTGTGTGACTTGCAAAGGATGGAGATAGAGTTAAAGACTCTGGGGACGCATGTGATGATAGCGAGTATCACGAGTAGAACCGACTTTTAATCGATAAAGTTAAAGTCGCTGCCAAGCTACGACTGGAGTCGATGCGTATGAGGAAGAAAGTGCAAGAAGGTGCTATCTTCGAAGCAAGAATCGATGAAGAAGGAATACTTGAGTCAACTCCAGACTTTGTGTTCCTAACGACCTTCGATTTAAAGTATAATATCATGATGGAGGCGCACAACACACCATTTGCAATCCATCTCGGAAGTACCAAAATGTATCATGATATTCTTCATACATTTTGGTGGAGCAATATGAAGAGAGAGATAGTATTTGTTTATCTCAAGGTGTCTAACTTGTCAACGAAGTTAAAAGCGAGCATCAAGTACCAAAAGGTCCATTGCAACCACTTGAAATTCCGGAATGGAAGTGGGAGCACATTACCATGGATTTCACTACGGTCTTCCTAAGGTTTCTCAAGGCATAAATGCGATTTGGGTCATTGTTGATAGATTGAATCAGAAGACCTCAAATTTTTCTAAATAAAAAGGAATTTCCTTTATTTATTATTTTGAAATAGTAAGGGTTGATTTAATTAATGTGGATAGTTAAGGGTTAAATACGCAAATATTTCAAAATAAGCAAGTGGTTATAAAATATTCATTTTTGTCTGGGAATATTCGTTTGGTGCGTGGAATATTCAGACTCTTGTAGGGAATATTCGATGATTTACGGTAGCATGCCGTATGTGGGCCCCCATAACGGAAAGCGATTGGATGAAGAAAACGACAAATATAAGTTGGTTAAAAATAACGGCATAGTTGTTACTGTAAGATCGCTTGGAATACCCGTTGGTTAAAATACGATGAATACGCGGGTCGCATAAAGAAAGTACACACGGTATTGCGATGTAATTGTTGAATTATCGATCCTTACGTGAAGGCACTACTCAATAATTTTCACGGTGAAGTTATCGCTCAATATTTTATTTTATTGATTCAATAATTGCTGCGTTGATATTTTATATTATCATTGTTCAATAATTGTCACCGCACATTATCTCCATTATCGGATCAATAATTCATATTATTTGAATAATATTATTAGATAAAGCATTATTGGCAATGTCTAGAAAGTTCATCAAGGAGAGGTTTGGTCACCTAATTGCGGCCAAGAAGGAGAAATCCTTATCTGAAAGCCCCTCTTTCTCGGAACTACCGGTTGTTATAATTGTGATTACGTAATATTATTTGTGAATAATTAATTATTGATTCATATGATAAAGAAATATTTATTTTATGTGGATATAAATGATGGACTTATTTATGTGGTTATAAATGAAGAAATTATTGTTGAGGTGTTTTATCAAGATTTTATCAGTTGAGGTATTAAAAATTAAATCGTGGGTTTTGAGATATATCATGGGTTATAATTTTTAATCCATTTGTTGGATTGTGGTAATTTTGGGTATGTTATAAATACATAAGTTGAGTATATGTCCACAAATTTTGAACCGTTAAAAATGCAACGAATGATTTGTTATGAATTTTAAGAGGTGTCGATTCGGAAATTAGGTTTATAATTGATTTTGGTGGAAAATTCTAGAATTGAGTGGGCCCCACTTGTGGTTGGTGAAGAAATGTGTTGAATTTTATTTCAAATGTGGTGTAAGGCAATAGTAGCGTAGCCATCGGTGTAGCGTGTCAAGTCTCGCCTTGCATGGGCTAACATTTTCCTATAAATAGAAATTGCTAAGTTAGAATTGAAAATCACACCCTGAAACAAAGTTTTCTCTTTTCTCTCTATATTATTGGCGTATTTTATGAGTATTTAGATACTTTGAGAGTTGCTGTTCAAGATAAGTTTCATTCAAATCACTTCCACCTTTCCTTCCGGCAATCTTCGATTCTTTGAGGTAAGGGATATTATTTTTTTCGAATGATATTATTTCTTCAATATCATTATCTTTGAAATGTGATCCGAAGTTTTTATCAAATTTGGAATTTTTTTATGCTTGGGGTTACTTATTCATGAGTTACTATTCACGAAGTTACTATTCATGAGTTACTATTCACGAAGTTACTATTCACGAGTACTATTCATGAAGCGTGAAGATGTTTTTTTGTGGAATTTCTATCTTTTGGTGTGCTCTGAGTTACTATTCACGATATCGGCTTATTCACGATATCTGACCTTATTCACGTATACCGCACTATTCACCAAAAAATAAAATTTCTTCTTTTCGTCCAAAATATCTATTCTGGATACTAGCTTTGATTGTATCCATGTTTTGATCATTCTTGAATTTTACACCACTGTGATTATTTTTGGGGTATTGTTGGACATGGATAAAACAAAGTACGAATCCTTAATCCTTAATCCTTGTCATTTTGTTTCACTGGATTCGTTCTTTAAAAATATTTTTCATCATCCTCAGTCTTAAATGATGATATTATTGAATATCTTTGGCCTGTAGTGCAAAGATAAATGATTTCTGAAGAATATCTTTGGCCTGTAGTGCAAAGATGAACAGGTGTTGAGATGAACACGATTGACCGATTAATATCTTTTACCAGTAGTGCAAAGATGAAATGTGTTTAAATGAACATGACCAATCGATGAATATCTTTGGCTCAGTGGTGCAAAGATGAATATTTGATTCCGGATGTATATTGATTGTTATTACGGGGATAAAAGATAGGCGATGAACTTTTAAATTCATACATAAAGATAGTAGTTTGCATTCTCTACTTAACTCTTCTAATGAATTATTATTTCAACATGCTAATATTGATTTAAAATTTGTTGTCTATCAGTATTCTATTAAATTTTTCCTGTTGAAGACTAACGATAATTTGTCAGATATTATCTTGGTCATAATATTCTTTATTGAGCTAGTTGAGCTCACCCTTTTCCTTTTGTTCCATTCTTCTCGTGGAGGCGAGAATATAGCGAGTAGATTTAGTCGGGGTATGAAATGAAGGTTTTAGAAAGGATTGTTTAGTAGTCCTCACCATTTTGTAAAATAATGTATCAATAAATGTGATGAGGATTTATTTGAGTATAAATATTGTCTGAAGATAATATTTGTATTTAAACTCACGCTTTCTTGTTGTAATAATAAAGTTGTAGTTGTTTTACATACCATGTATTGACAACTCGGAATGGGTGATGTATACCTATTTTGGGGCGCCACAGCGGTTGGTATCGAGCTTAGGGATATGATCTCTGGCGAGATCGGAAAATAGAACTAGGAGGGAGAGACGAAAATCCTTCATAGTGTGTCCTACCTAAGCTTATTTGTTAGTTGGGTCAAGATATAGGGATATTATGTGATATATTGATTTCCTTAATTAACCCTTGTTTTATGCGGATTTGAGAATGTCGAATCGAGAATATTAATGATGGAGTAAATGAGACCGTGGAGATGCTCAGATTTTACCAACGAGGAGAACGTCTGCACACAGTCGGCAATGTTCCTCCCCGTGAACAACACCAGCGAAAGCGAGATGATGAACGAGGGGATGTTTAGAAGCTTTTTGCAGTTCATGCAAAATCGCACGAGGAGACTCGTGTTCAAAATACAGGAGAAATGATAGCGATTCCGCAGGTTGTCACGGCCAAGCGCCCAAAGAGTCGGACCACTGAATTTAAGGGAAAGCGAGATCCGATCCGATCATGAAACATGGGTCAAACAAATTACCAAGATATTCGATGTCTTGGGATGCACGAGGAACGAAGGTTCCATTCGCCACCTTTATGTTCGCGTGGCGGCGGACTATCGGTGGAGTCTGCGTGAAGCGTACCCATCCAAATTGCCGCTTTCAAAGATGTCTTGGGAGACGTTTGAGAGATTATTTAATGACAAATACTTTCACGAAAGTGTTCGTCATATGAAAGAAGTGGAGTTCATCAGATTAGAGCAAAACAACATGACGGTGTCTCGATGCGAGGCAAAGTTTGCGAGAGTTATCCAGTGTTTGCACCTCATTTGGTGGAGAATGAGGAACGATGACGCGGATGTTTCTTAGAGGTTTGAAACCCTACATACGTCGGATCTCATTTCTCATAAACTTTCTCTTTATTCAGATGTTGTAACAGGCTCAATTATTAGAAAGCGAGATAACTTGAAATACGGTCAACCGAGGACCATAACCGTGGATCGCATCAGTAGAGATAGCGGTCAACGAATAATGATAACTCATGGAGAAAGAAAGCAGACGGGATGAAATGGTAACCACTCCGGTGGTAATCATGGCCGTGAAAATAGAAGAAGCGAGTCGAGGAGATTTTAAAAAGAGGAGATTTAACAACGACCGTGTGAAGATGATGATGCATTAAAAGAATCGGTTCTAAGGAGGAGAACGACCACCGGTGGTATATGCTACAAATGCGGAAAAGGGACATATCGGTCCAAACCGCCCACAACAGCTCAAGGTATGCTATAGTTGTGGAAAGGAAGGACATATCGCTTTCGAGATTGTATGGTAATGAAACCTAGTTCAATGAGACGGTGACTCAAAAGATCGTCCCTGTAAAAGTCAAAGTCAACGATTCTGGAAGAGCGTTTGTTGTGGATCGTCATAATCGAGAACCCAAACGAGGTGATCACGGGTAAGCTATTTATAAATTCTTGCAAGTTTATACCTTACTTGATCACTGGTGCTACCCATTCATTTATCTCTCTGCATGTGCTCAACGCTTAAACTTGACTCGGGAGAAATTAGACTTTGACCTATCTCGTGGAAACTCCAGTTAGGAGAAACTTTCATCACATCCACCGCTTATAAATCTTGTTTGATTCAAGTTGGCACCATCACCTTACCATTGACCTTATCTCTTTAAAGATACTTGCTTTTGATGTGATTTTAGGATTGATTGGTTAACTACTCATCATGCCAAAATTGATTGTTTTCGTAAGGTTGTTAGTTTTTCATATTCCTAACCAACCCGCTGTTATGCGAATTCAAGCAACTAAACCATTAAAATCAATCACTTATCATATCTAATCATAAAGCTATTCGTTTATTGAAAAGCGGATGTCGTTTTCTTAGCCCATGTTATGGATTTGAATAAAGACACGTCAAATTTGAATAATATTCCTGTTGTTATTGACTTTCCCTGACGATTTCAGAAGAACTTCCCGGTCTACCCCAGAACGTGAAGTTGAATTCTTTATTGATCTTGAACCCGCACAAAGCCCATTTCTAAAACCCCATATCGAATGGCTCCTATTGAACTTCGGGAGTTAAAGGTCCAACTATGAGAATTGTTGGACATCGGTTTCATTCGTCTAAAGACATCTCCTCGGGTGCTCTGCTTTTATTTGTAAAAAAGAAAGACGGGAGTATGCGACTTTAGATTACTATCGGAATTGAACCATGTCACCATCAAGAATAGGTATCCTCTACCTCGTATTGATGACTTGTTTGACCATTACTGCAAGGCACAATTCTTTTCAAAATCGATCTTAGCTCGGATATCATCGGTGAAAATTAGAATCGAGGATATTCCAAAGATCGCCTTCAAACTTCGGTATGGGCATTATGAATTCTTAGTCATGTCTTTCGGACTAACTAATGCTCCTCGGCTTTCATGGATATGATGAACCGGTATTCAAGGAATATTTGGATCGGATTCGTTGTTGTCTTTATTGATGACATCCTTATATATTCCAAAAGTCGAAGATCATGAGCACCATTTGAAGTCGGTACTCTAAAGGCTTCATGAAAACCAACTATATGCCAAATTAAAGAAATGCGAGTTCGGCTTGAAGAAGTAGCATTTCTTGGGCATGTGGTGTCAAAACATGGAGTATCTGTTGATCCGTGAAGATTGAAGCAATACAAAGTTAGGAGCAACCAAAGTCGGTGTCAAGTACGTAGCTTTTGGGCTTAAATGGTTATTATCGGAGATTCGTGGAAGGGTTTTCTCGAATCGCTACTCCATTAACTTCGCCTAACTCGGAAGGATACAAAATTTGTTTGGAATGAAGAATGCGAGAAAAGTTTCCAAGAGCTTAAGAGGAGACTTATTTATAAGACTGTTTCAACAATACCATCTCGGTTCGGATGGATTTGTTATCTCATGACGATGCTTCGTGCAAAGGGTTAGGATGTGTTCTCATGCAACGTGGGAAAGTCATAGCCTATGCCTCGCGACAACTTAAAGAGTATGAGAGGAATTATCCTACTCATGATCTGTGAGTCATAGCGCAATCGTTTTCAAGCTAAAGATATGGAGGCACTATCTATATGGGGAGAAAGTGGAGATATATTCAGATCATAAAAGCCTTAAATATTTCTTCACTCAAAAAGAACTCAACACGCTTGGCAATGACGTTGGCTCGAGCTATTGAAAGACTACGAATTACACTATTCAATACCATCCCGGTAAAGCGAACGTGGTAGGTGACGCATTGAGTAGAAGATCATATCTGGAACGAAAAGCGATGATGTCAAGTATCTGCGTAGAGCCAACTTTAATAGAAAAGTTAAGGTTGCTCGAGCCACCCAATCCGGAATCGATACGTTATGAAGAAGAAAGTACAAGAAGGAGCTATTCCTAAGCGAGAATTGATGAAGAAGGAATACTTGAGTCCTCTAGACTTTGTGTTCCTAACGACTACGATTTGAAGTACAAGATTATGATGGAGGCACAATACACCATTTGCAATCCATCCCGGAAGTACTAAAATGTATCGTGATCTTCGACATACATTTTGGTGGAATAATATGAAGAGAGATTGCAAAATTTATCTCGATGTGTTTAACTTGCCAACGTGTAAAGGCGAACATCTAGTACCTAAGGTCCGTTGCAACCACTTGAGATTCCTGAATGGAAGTGGGAACACATTACCATGGATACTGGGTCTTCCTACGGTTTCTCAAGGCATCAATGCTATTTGGGTTATTGTTGATAGATTAACCAAGTCCGCTTTCATTTCTTTGCCGATCTGGGAGACTTATTCCTTGAACGCCTTGCTAGTATGTACATAAATGAGATCGTTGAGGTTGTACGCATGCTCAGATCCATAGTCTCGGATCGTGACCCAAGATTCACTTCAAGATTTTGGGTTAGCTTACAAAAAAGCTATGGAAGCGCGGATTTGCGATTTAGTTCTAAGATACCATCCCCAAAACAGATCAGACAATCGAGAGGACTATTCAAACTCTTGAAGATTTATTAAGACTCGTGTCCTAGACTTCAAGAGGCGATTGGGATAAGTATTTACCATTGGTGGAATTCTCCTACAACAACAAAGCTTATCGTGCAAGTATAGGTGTGGCTCCATTCAAGCATTATATGGACGAAAATGTCGCTTCTCAATATATGTTGGGATGAGGTGGGTGAAGCAACATTGTTGGGACCTTGAGTTGAATGCGATATGACTCTGAAAAAGATCCAAATGATTCGACAACGTGTACAAAGCGGCACAAGATCGACAAAAGAGTTATGCGGATCTTCATCGAAAGGGCGTGGAATTTAATGTAGGGGATCGTGTATTGTTGCGAGTTGCTCCATGGAAGGGAGTTACAAGATTTGGGAAGAGAGGAAAGCTCAATCCACGATTTATTGGTCCATTTCAAATTCTTGACCGAGTAGGAAATGTAGCCTATAGACTTACGTTACCTCCGAGTATGTCTCGTGTTCATAATGTGTTTCATATATCTGCATTTCGTAAATATGTGAAAGACCCGAACCACGTTATTGAAGTTAGAACCCGGACGAGATAGCCAGAAGACTTAACGTTTGAGGAGGTACTGTCCAAGATCTTGGATAGGAAGGAGCATGTCCTACGCCAAGAAAGGTCATACCACAAGTTAAAGTTTTGTGGAGGAATCATGCTATAGAGGAAATGACACGGGAATTGGAAAGCGAAATGAAAGCGAGGTATCCTCACCTTTTCAAACACCGAGTACGTCGTCAATTTAGAGGACGAAATTTCATAAGGAGGGAGGTTGTAAGACCTCAAAATTTTCTAAATAAAAGGAATTTCCTTTATTTATTATTTTGAAATAGTAAGGTTGATTTGATTAATGTGGATAGTTAAGGGTTAAATACGCAAATATTTCAAAATAAGCAAAGTGGTTATAAAATATTCATTTTGTTTGGGAATATTCGTTTGGTGCGTGGAATATTAAATCGCTGTCATGAGAATATTCGATGACCAGCAGCGACCATGTGTGGGCCCCATAACGAAAGCGATTGGATGAAGAAAACGCACAAATATAAGTTGGTTAAAAATAACGGCATAGTTGTTACCGTTAAGACATTGTTGAATACCCGGTTAAAAAAAATACTGATACTGGCGTGGTTGCATAAAAGATGACACTGCGGTATTGCACGTAATTGTTGAATTATTGATCCTTACGTAAGAAAGCACTACTCAATAATTTTCACGATGAGTTATTTGTCAATATTTTATTTTATTGATTCAATAATTGCTTTGCGTTGATATTTTATATTATTATCACATTCAATAATTGTCACCGCATTATCTCCATTATCGCATCAATAATTCATATTATTTGAATAATATTATTAGATAGCATTATTGGCAATGTCTAGAAAGTTCGTCAAGGAGAGGTTTGGTCACCTAATTGCGGCAAAGAAGGAGAAATCCTTATCTGGAAGCCCCTCTTTCCCGAACTACTTTGTTGTTATAATTGTGATTCTCGTAATAATATTATTTGTGAATAATTAATTATTGATTCATATGATAAAGAAATATTTATTTTATGTGGATATAAATGATGGACTTATTTATGTGGTTATAAATGAAGAAATTATTGTTGAGGTGTTTTATCGATGTATTTTATCGAGTTGGAGGTATTAAAAATTAAATCGGGGGTTTTAGATATATTGCATGGGTTATAATTTTTAATCCGACCGTTGGATTGTAGTAATTTTTGGGTATGTTATAAATACATAAGTTGAGTATATGTCCACAAATTTTGAACCGTTAAAATGCACGAATGATTTGTTATGAATTTTAAGAGGTGTCCGATTCTGGAAATTAGGTTTATAATTGATTTTGGTGGAAAATTCTAGAATTGAGGGGCCCCACTTGTGGTTGGTGAAGAAATGTGTTGAATTTTATTTCAAATGTGGTGGGTGGCAATAGTAGCAGTAAAAGCCATCGTGCAGGCGAAGGTCGAAATGCCTTCATGGGCTAACATTTTCCTATAAATAGAGGGCTAAGTTAGAATTGAAAATCACACCGAAACAAAGTTTTCTCTTTCTCTCTCTATATTATTGAGCGTATTTTGTGAGTATTTAGATACTTTGAGAGTTCTTTGTTCAAGACAAGTTTCATTCAAAGATCACTTGAGCCTTTCCTTCCGAAATCTTGATTCTTTGAGGTAAGGGATATTATTTTTTTTCAGAATGATATTATTTCTTCAATATCATTATCTTTGAAATGTTGATCTCAAGTTTTATCAAATTTGGAATTTTTTCATGTATGGGTTACTATTCATGAGTTACTATTCACGAGTTACTATTCATGAGTTACTTATTCACGAGTTACTATTCACGAGTACTATTCATGAAGCGTGAAGATGTTTTTTTGTGGAATTTCTATCTTTTGTGTGTGAGATTACTTATTCACGTATCTAAGACTATTCACGATACTATCTGACTATTCACGTATCTCAGTACTATTCAATAGAAAAATAAAATTTCTTCTTTTAATCCAAAATATCTATTCGGATACTAGCTTTGATTGTATCCATGTTTTTGATCATTCTTGAATTTTACACCACCGTGATTATTTTGGGGTATTGTTGGACATGGATAAAACAAAGTACTAATCCTTAATCCTTAATCCTTGTCATTTTGTTTCAATTGGATTCGTTCTTTAAAAATATTTTCATCATCCTCGGTCTTAAATGATGATATTATTGAATATCTTTGGCTGTAGTGCAAAGATAAATGATTTCGAAGAATATCTTTGGCTTTGTAGTAAAAGATGAGCAGTGTTGAGATGAACATGACCGATCGATTAATATCTTTGGCACATAGTGCAAAGATGAGCAGTGTTTAAATGAACATGACCAATCGATGAATATCTTTGGCACAGTAGTGCAAAGATGAATATTTGATTCCGAGATGTATATTGATTGTTACATGAGGGATAAAAGATGAGACGATGAACTTTTAAATTCATACATGAAGATAGTAGTTTTGCATTCTCTACTTAACTCTTCTAATGAATTATTATTTCATTGCGAATATTGATTTAAAATTTGTTGTCTATTGTATTCTATTAAATTTTTTCCTGTTGAAGACTAACGATAATTTGTTGTATATTATCTTGTCATAATATTCTTTACTTGAGCTAGTTAAGCTCACCCTTTTCCTTTTTGTTCCATTCTTCTCGTGGAGGCGAGAATATAGCGAAAATGCAGCCGGGGTATGGAATGAAGGTTTTAGAAAGGATTGTTTAGTAGTCCTCACCATTTTGTAAAATAATGTATCAATAAATGTGATGAGGATTTATTTGAGTATAAATATTATCTGTAAGATAATATTTGTATTTAAACTCATGCTTTTCTTGTTGTAATAATAAAGTTGTAGTTGTTTCGTACCATGTATTGACAACTCGGAATGGGTGATGTATACCTATTTTGGGGCGTCCACATTGACCAAGTTTGCTCATTTCTTATCGATACGAGAAACTTATACACTTGAATGTCTTGCTCGTATGTACATAAATGAGATTGTAAGACTGCATGGTATGCCGGAGAGGACTATTCAAACGGAGGGACAGTCGGAGAGGACTATTCAAACTCTTGAAGATCTATTAAGACTCTGTGTCCTTGATTTCAAAGGAAGTTGGGACAAGTTCTTACCATTGGTGGAGTTTTCCTACAACAACAGTTATCAAGCAAGTATTGGCATGGCTTAATTCGAAGCGTTGTATAGAAAAAAGTGTCGTTCTCCAGTATGCTGGGATGAGGTGGGTGAAGCAACGTTGTTGGGACCGGAGTTGGTACGTATGACTACGGAAAAGATTCAAACGATCCGGACAAACGAATAAAAACCTCACAAAATCGACAAAAAAAGAGTTATCTTTGATCTTCATCGAAAGGACGTGGAATTCGATATAGGAGATCATGTGTTGTTAAGAGTTGCTCCATGGAAAGGAATTACAAGATTTGGAAAGAGAGGAAAACTTAATCCTCGATTCATCGGTCCATTTTAATCCTCGATCGAGTAGGAACTGTGGCTATAGACTTCGCTTTTACACTTGAGTATGTCTCGTGTTTCATAACATTTTCACATATCCATGTTACGTAAATATGTGAAAGACCGTAACCACATTATCGAAGTTAGAACCTAGACGAAATAGCGGAAGATTTTACGTATGAAGAGGTTCCTGTTCAAATCTTGGATAAGAAGGAACATATTCTACGCTCCAAAGTTATACCTCAAGTCAAAGTTTTGTGGAGGAACCACGATGTTGAGGAAATGACTTGGGAGTTAGAATCTGAAATGAAATCGAGGTATCCTTACCTCTTCGACATACCAGTCGTACCCTAATTTCGAGGCTAAATTTCATAAGAAGGGGAGGTTGTAAGACCCCAACTTTTATAAATAAAGATGAATTTTCTATAAATATTATTTTTGAATATTATGGAATAAATTTGATATAATGTTATAGTTGTGGGTAATATTTATAAATTTTGCAAAAGTAAGCAAGTTGTTATAAAATATTCGTTTGGTGGGAGAATATTCTTTTTGTCGGGGAAATATTAAATGCGACGGCTCAATCATTAGTGGACCTGGCGAAAAGTATTGTCGTGAAGTTGAAAAAGCGACAAATTTATCTTTCTATAAAAAATAACGGCGGAGGTGTTACAGTTAAAACTGTTGAACTACCCTATAGTAAAAAGTAATCGATGTCTGGCGTGGTTGTATAGTAGCACACGATATTGATTATTGATGCTTACGTGAGAAGTCAAACACGGTATGCTCGAATTATTACTACACGATAATTGCTGCATCATATATCTTATATTATTGATTCAATTATTGTCACAGTATCATCTGTAAAATATGTTATAGTATTAAATCAATAATTGAGACGACAAGTTATAAATGATTAATAATTGTTGAAAGATTAAATATGTGTTGATTAAAAATAAAATGATTTGTGGTAATATTTATTCAATCTTTGATGTATATAAAAGTCTGCTTATGAGAGCGTTTGTGGTAAGTTTGATTATTTTATGGGGGGCCATATGTCATCATCTAAGAGTCTCTTCACGATAAGTAATTACCTTCGTCGATAGTAATTACCTTTGTGAATAGTAATTACCTTCGTCGATAGTAATTACCTTTACCAGACGTCGAACCACTTGTCGTTTCACATTACGGTGTCGAACCACTTGTCGTTTCACATTACGAGCGTCAAACCACTTTTCTTTTCACATCATCGATCGTCGAGCCACTGCCTTTTCACATGGGTACGGTCTTAAGCTAGAAATCTTCTATAAAATAGAGGCTAGTGCTTCATTATTTTCACGAATTCATTCAAGCTATAGAGAGAAAAGTATAGAGAGAATAAGAGAAAGAAGAAGTATTTTTTGTTACTACACTCTTGCGATATTCAATCTCCTACCAAAAGTAAGGGTGTTATTCTTTTGTTATTCATGAAGAGAATGTTGTTATTCCATTGCTTATTATTCTTTGGAATAACTTTGTATACGATGGTTTAACCTATACTTGGTGACATTCTTCTATTATTACATTTGGAACATTGATTACGTATGTGTTTTACACCTGACTGGTTCCGCTTTTATTATTATTACATTGGAACATCACATGCATGTGTTTTACACCGACTGGTTAAATCTTTATTATTATTACATTGGAACATCACATGCTGTGTTTTTCGCGGCGGACTGGTTCCATTCTTTATTATTACATTGGAATATCACATGCATGCGTTTTCTGGCGGGACTGGTTTAGATTATTTATTATTACATTGGAATAACTTTGCTGTCATGATTATCGCATGCATGGTGATTTCTTTTGTTATTCCATTCTTTATTATACCCGTTGGTTAAAACTTTGACTTACATACTCCATGAAATTAGTGGAATATCCTTGATATTTGCGCCATCCAATATCCTTTCATGAAAATATTCTTCTCGATTATTCTTGAATTTTAGTCTACAAAGCGATATCATGTTGTTGATATTTGGATGTTATTGGTTCTAGATAAATTAATTCTTGAACTTGTTTTATTGAATTCTTATATCATTGTCATCATCCTCATGTTTATATTATGTTGAAAGTCATCTGGCACATGGTGCATAGATGGACTTGGTATGATTATGACCGAGAGACTATTCCGGTGTAATCATGACCGTAATGTTACAAATGATGTGGTAAAAATCCTCGATGGCAGAGTAGTGCATTGATGGGCGATTGTTGGCATGATCATGACCATTAATGAATACACAAATATTCTTGGCCCGTAGTGCATGAATAATTGTGGTCGTGATACTAAAGAATATCCTTGGCCCGAAGTAGTGCGGGTGATTCGATGATGTGGAATATTTATTAAAAATTGAGTCTCAGCTATAACAGTGATGAAAAACCTTTTAAAATCATAAAAGATAGTAGATTTTATTTTCTACTTGACTCTTTTAATGGATTCTTTGGTTCATTTGTAGTTAAACTTGATGTTCATTATATTTTATCGGTTTAACATTTGTTGTTGTAGGCTAATGATAATTTATTCCGCATTATCTTAGTCATAATATTTCTTCTTGAGCTAGTTGAGCTCACCCTTTTTTCCACCGTTCTCTTGAGAAATGAGAATATAGTTTGGGACGAGTCGGGAAACGGAGTAATGGTCCGGAGGATAGCATTAGTAGTCCTCACTATTACGTGAAATAGTGTGATAATAATTGTAATGAGGACTCCTTTTGAGTTTGTATGATCTCTAGTAGACAATATTGTATTCAAACTCACGGTTTATATGTCGTATTGTACCACGACGATTATATTAGTAAGTTGTATTGAAATTACATACCATGTATCGACTACCCAAGATGGGTGATGTATACCTATTTTTGGGCGCGTCATATTGGTATCGAGGAGCTTAGGATATGATCCTGGCTAAGATGTGAGAATAGTACTAGGAGGGAGAGACGGGAATACCTTCGCTTAGTATGACCTACCTAAGTTTATGTGCTATTTTATTGGTCAATTAGAATATAGGGATAATATGTTACATGTCAATTAACCTTTTGTTTTGTAGCGATGATTCTGAAAATGACATATGAGAATGTTGAGAATAGCAATGGAGCACAAGGCGCGATTGTTGATTCACCACATATCAATAATCGTGATAATGTGCGTGAAGGCAATGATCCTCATGCAAACAACAACCTTGACCAAATGATGAATGATCAAATGTTCGGAGGCTTTATGCAATTAATGCAATGAGTGAGGAAGCGGTACTGGCGCCCCAAAATTAGGTATCGTCACCCATCTTGGGTCGCCACTTACGTGGTACATAAATTCAAATACAACTTACTAACCTAATCGTATGTACAATATGACAATACTAAAGCGTGAGTTTGAATACAAATATTGTCTACTAGATATTATACAAACTCGAAAGGAGTCCTCATTACAACTATTATCACACTATTTCACGAGAATAGTGAGGGACTACTAATGCTATCCTCTGGACCATTACTCCGGTTCCCAGGCTTCGTCCCAATTTATGTTCTCATTTCACAGAAGAAACGATGAAAGAAAGGTGAGCTCAACTAGCTTGATGAAATATTATGACTAAGATAATGCGAGAATAAATTATCATTAGCCTTCAACAATGTTAAACCGATAAAATACAATAGACAACCAATTTAAGCTGCGGTGAATATCTGATCCATTAAAAGAGTCAAGTAGAGAATAAAATCTACTATCTTTTAGGTTTTAAAGGTTTTCATCAATTTTTATCATTGAGACTCGACAATAAATAAACCACCACATCTAATCATCCATACCACGGTCAAGGATTTTCATCAAATTATCAATGGTTATGACTATCTTAGAATCACCCTGGTCATAATCATACCAAAACTATCCATCAACGCATTACGAATAACTGAGGACTTTATCACATCATTTATAACAAGCCGTGATTATCTATAGAATGATCCACAGTGTAATAATCATACTAAGTTCATCATATGCGTAAGCGAAGATAACATAATATATCATGAGGATGATGACAATGACATAATAATTCAATAAAACAAGTTCAAGAATTATTTTATCCGAGGAATTAATAACGTCAAATTGTCAACAAGATCTTTGTTTTAGAAGTAAAATTCAAGAATGATCGAAGAATATTTCCATGAAAGATCTTGGATGAAACGAAATATCGAGGATATTCTACTAATTTCATGGAGTATAGAAGTCAAAGTTTTAACTTATTTGGGTATAATAAAGAATGGAATAACAAAGAAATCACCATGCATGCGGTGCCTTGCATAGACAGTTATTCAACGAATAATAATAGCGGAACCAATTCGGGTGAAATTCACACCAAGCGGGATGATCAACAGAATAATAAATCTTTGAATAATAAACAATGGAACCCGGTCCGATTATGTAAAACACATGGCGGGATATTCCAACGAGAATAATAAATACGAGAATAATATACAATGGAACCGGTCGGTTGTAAAACACACAGACAGGATATTCCAACGAAATAATAAAGAATGGAATAACGAAGAAGATCACCAAGTATAGGGGATTATTCAGTATACGAGTTATTCAGCCAGAATAAATAAGGATGGAATAACATAAAGTTTCACCAAGTATAGGGTATCTTATATATCTGAGTTATGTATAGGGTATACCACTTTTACAGAGTTATTCAAAAGAATAATAATGAATGGAATAACAGAGGTTCTCTTCATGAATACAAAAGAATAATATCCACTTACAGTCTACAACAAATAATACCCTCTACTAGTAAAAGACCTTTGGATATCAAAGTAGTGAAGTGCGAATATTCTTTTCTCTTTCTCTCTATAGATTTTCTCTCTATAGCTTCTCTCATAATTTCTCTCTACAGAGTTTAGTGAATTAAGTAAGAAAATAATGAAGGAATGAGCTTATTTATAGGAAAATAGAATGCATAGTAATTAATCCATGAGCGGTCCAGTTGATTTACTTTAATCGGCGGTCCATATTTAAAACAAAATCTTTTAAATAAAATATAATATATTCTATTTATATAAAACATTTTACTATGCAAACCTTTATGCAACACTTATATCTGAAAACACTATGCAAAACACTATATGCAACACTATGCGTAATAAAATATAATATATTACTATTTATAGAATAACTTTAATAAAGTATTACATTTTATATAAAAGATGTTTACATTTTATTACGTTAATAATACTGAATAAAACAAAAGCGTCATTATCATTATAATAATTCATATTATTAATCGTGATAATGGAATCAAATGAGTGACTTCTCACATAAGCATCGATAATCAATCTGGTGTCTTCTTATGCGACCACATGCGTATTCTTCGTACTTTTACTACTGAGTAGTTCAGCGATGTCAGCGGTAAAACTTCCGTCGTTATTTGATATAAAATATTTTTATGTCGTTTTCTCGATCAAATGATAATTACATTATGGTCCACCAATGATTGAGTAGTTATCTGAATATTCCTGCTTCATAGAATATTCCCAGAGCCAATCGAATATAATATAACCACTTGCATACTTTGCAAAATTTATAAATACTACCCACACTATAATATTATCTCAAATTCACACCATAATATTAAAAATTATTTAACAAAATTTAAATCTTTATTGATAAAATCTGGGGTCTCTGATCTCCCTCCTTGTGGAATTTCACCCTCGAAATTAGAATGCGTACACGGTATGATAAAGAGGTGAGGATACCTTGAATACCTTTATCGTTGAAAACATTAAATTCATCTTTGCAATCCCAGGCGAAGATATTCATTAACAATTCATCTTTTTGCTCTGGGCCCAAAGATATACAAGTTTATAAAACCAATAATCTTGAGACTCGACAATAGTATCACAACCATGAATTATTCATTTACCTTCTTGGCTAAGGATATTAGTGTTTTCAATTACTGTTCGTGATTATACTAGAATAATCCGTGGTGGTCATAATCATACCAAGTCTATCGATACTCTCTGACGAAGATGACTTTTACCACATCCATGAATTAATATTTCATTCTTTGAGACTCGACCTCGATAATTAATCCATATCATCGAATCATCCACTACTGAGGATATTCAAGGATATTCATTAGTATCACGACCACGAATTATCCATGCATTACTGGCGAAGAAAATAATGTATTCATTATCACGACCATTATTATCCGTACGACCACGAAGATATCCGTATTCATTAGTATCCGACCACAATTATCCATTCATTGAAAGATAATTGTATTCACGACCGACCACAAATTATCCATACTACTGACCCGAAGATAATCGTGTATTCATTAGTATCACGACCACAAATTATCCATACCTTCTGGCGAAGATAATCGTGTATTCATTAGTATCACGACCACAAATTATCCATGCACTACGTGCGAAATAAATCGTGTTTTCAATTACGGTTATGATTATCTTAGAACAATCCACGGTCATAATCATACCAAGTCCATCTATCTTATCGTGAGACATAGATGACTTTCAGCGTAATATAAGCATGAGGATAATGATATAAAGAATCAATCGAATGAGATAAAGGATAAATATTAAACATTTATAATATAATTTATCCGAGGATTCAAGAATATCCCCATGTTATCAATCACTTAATAATCTCATAATCTAATATCATTAATATTATAACAATATTTTAATCACTTCTTAAATTTATAAATAATTTATCTCGATTGTTTACGCTTTACCATATAATGCATTTAATCATTCAAAAATGCCATACTCATAAGATATCATCACCAATTATCAAATCCTCATCAAAAAAAAATATGCATATACTCTATATAGGATTCTCTAGCCATAAAATCCTATTTTCAACTTTGTTCTTCACATAACATATTTAACTCATATGTTAAGTAACTAAACTATTTTCATGAAAAATATCAAATCAGTCCCAAAAATATTTCTTTTCTGGGATTTAGCATAATATAATCCCATAATGAAAATATATTTTTCTTGGAATTTTAAAATTCATTTACTATTTTTAAAATCAATTTCTAATTAATTCCTTAAGAAATTAGCTACCTCAAGTTTAACTCCAAAAATTCCCAAATCTTGGCAGGACCTTACACATGTTAACGTGAGCTTCAGGTTTAAATTTCATGGTCATCGGAGTTATAGAACTTTCAGGTTATAAGCGTTTTTTAAATCGGAAAAACCTAAATATTGAAATAGTCATAACTTGCTCATTTTAAGTCGAGAATGAGCTCATTTTTGGACAGGAGAGGTACTTTATACCATATACTTTCATGTCCCAAAAGGCCAGAATTTTTCTCATAATTTAAGTGGCTGAAACAGCCCTCTAAAATCATGGCGTGACTTTTTTCGGTTTTTGCAGCTTTGCACTCCTTTGCTAAAATCAATCCACACAAAATCTACAACACCTTTTCCAGTAATTCCACTTGGATTAGTTAGGTAACTCATAGATCTAACTCTAGGACTTGACCACACTCAAAATTCAAAATATAATAGGAGATATGGTCATTGAATTTCATATTCGTTTTTTTCCAAAATCAAAATTTTCAACTCTTTGTGATTTCTAAGAAACTTTCATGTTTTCACATAATAACCACATAACTCATCATAACACTTACTAATACTTCATATACCCATGATTTTCATTAGTCCAATGCTTTTATTATGACTTTCATCATAATCCTAAATAAGCAGATCCTTTTAGTTGAAGAAATATTTGAGGTTTAAGAAATGGGTTTTTGTCTTTGGGGTCAATACAAAATTCGATTTCACGCTCTAGGGTAGGCTAGGAAATCTTCAAGAATACGTCGAAAATTTATTAATAATAGAAATATCATTCAAAAGCTGTGACTCTCGTCCAAGACTTGGATAATCGTCACATTGATACCAATGTGACTTACATCCTTTAACTTAGATAGCACCTCACAATGATACCTATCAACTTGCCATCTTCATCCACGATGTCGCCTTCTGAGAAAAGTAAAGCTTGTGCATTCCACACAAGGAAGTCGACAACGAAAGGATCGGGGCTCTTTACTTATGGCTTGATATAACGATAATTGACTTTAGGGTTTGGTTACTTTGAATTAGTATAACGAGTTGGTTATGAATATAAAAGCTAACAACCTTACGAAAAGAATGATGAGTAGTTAATCAATCACTTTCAAAAATTACCTCAAAAGGCAAGTATTTTCAAAGAGATAAGATCGTAGAAAGTGTTTATTTGAAACAACAAGATTAATAAGCGATTGGAGGTAACGAAGTTTCTCTAACGAAGTTTCATAGATAAATCAAAGTCTAATTTTTTGAATCAAATTTAAACATTGAACACAACTAGGTAGAATAAAAAGAGTGGGTAGAACTTGTATTGAATAAAGTATAGACTTACGTAATAATTTATAATTAATTTACAAAGTAATAACCCGTTCGGGTTTCTCGACAAACTTTCTCGCTTAAATTACAAGTTTGACTTTACTATAGGTACATTCCACCCTTAAGTGCTTCTTCATATTCTGATCCATGATTTGAATCATTATTCTCAGATCCATATCAAATTCGGGTTGTGCTTTATACACGAGGTAATTAGAATTCGATGTTAAATTCTCCCAATTCTTGTCAAAAAAAGCAAAGTCCATTTCATCTATTTTGGCTTTATTGGATGGACGTCTTTTCTACACTATCATCGGCGCGTTGTGCGACTTTTACCCATGCATCGCTATTCTCCTTCGTTCGATTGTTTCTTCTTTCGGTGATCTTTGATTTTTAAATTCTCGATTCAACTTTAATATCTTACACCCACCTTGAAGCGTGATTTTGTTCGAGCATCACATATCGGGTAACCCAATTTTGAATTGTTGTATCCCTTTGTTCCACGACCGTTTTTGTTCTTCACTTTTTCTTCTAGCTCACGAACACGATTTTGTAATTCTAAGTTTTGATCATAAACTTCTTCTAACCAATTCTCCTCGGGTTCCTCTTCTTCCTCTTCTTCCTCTTCTTCCTCACTTTCGGTTTGCTACCTCTGCACAACTAGCTCAAGGTGCAACAATTAGTTCTTCATTCACTACGTGGATATCTCTAATTTATTCCTCGTCGACCTTTGCATTAACGATTATTAGTGATTAAAGGTGTCTACACGGTCACATTCACTCCATTGTGAATATTTTAATTTGCCATTTCAAACATTGCCACAACCGCAAGGGTTAATTAATATATCAAATATTATCCTATACTACGTGAGCCAATTAAATAACAAATAAACTTAGGTAGGTCATACTTAGCGAAGGAATTCCCCGTCTCTCCCCTCCCCAGTTCTTATCTCGCATCTTAGCAGGGATCGTATCCTAGCTACGATACCAAGCATGGCGCCCCCAAAATTAGGTATCGTCACCCGTCTTGGGTCGCCACTTACATGGTACATAAATTCAAATACAACTTACTAACCTAAGCGTAGGTGTATGATACGACATAAAGCTGTGAGTTTGAATACAAATATTATCTACTAGATATTATACAAACTCGAAAGGAGTCCTCATTACAACTATTATCACACTATTTCACGAATAGTGAGGACTACTAATCTTATCCTCTGGACCATTACTCTCAGTTCCCAGGCTAAGTCCCGGCTATGTTCTCATTTCACGAAGAAACGGTGAAAGAAAGGGTGAGCTCAACTAGCCCGATAAGAAATATTATGACTAAGATAATGCGAGAATAAATTATCATTAGCCTTGACGATGTTAAGCGATAAAATACAATAGACAACCGGTTTAAGCTATTGCGAATATACAATCCATTAAAAGAGTCAAGTAGAGAATAAAATCTACTATCTTTTAGGTTTTAAAGGTTTTTCATCAATTTTTTTATCATTTGAGACTCGACAATAAATAAACCACCATCTCTAATCATCCACATACCACGGTCGAGGATTTTCATCAAATTATCAATGGTCAAATGACTATCTTAATCACACTGGTCATAATCATACCAAAAACTATCCATCAACTGCATTACAGACCCTTTGAGGACTTTTATCACATCATTTATAACAAGCCGTGATTATCTTAGAATGATCCACGGTCATAATCATACTAAGTTCATCTATCTTGCGTAAGCGAAAGATAACATAATATATCATGAGGATGATGACAATGACATAATAATTCAATAAAACAAGTTCAAAATTATTTTATCCGAGGAATTAATAACGTCAATTGTCGACAAGATCTTTGTTTTGTAGAGTAAAATTCAAGAATGATCGGAAGAATATTTCCATGAAAGATCTTTGGATGAAACGCGAAATATCGAGGATATTCTACTAATTTCATGGAGTATAGAAGTCAAAGTTTTAACCAATTTGGGTATAATAAAGAATGGAATAACAAAAGAAATCACCGTAAATGCGGTGCTTGGCATGAGGCGAGTTATTCAACGAGAATAATAATAACGGAACCCGGTCGGTGAAATTCACATGCGGGATGATCCAACAGAATAATAAATCTTGAATAATAAATAATGGAACCGAATCCGGTGTAAAACCATGCGAGACGGATATTCAACGAGAATAATAAATGCGGAATAATAAACAATGGAACCGAAGTCGGTGTAAAACACTGCGAGCGAGGATATTCCAGCGAGAATAATAAAGAATGGAATAACGAGAAGAAGATCACCAAGTATAGGGGATTCGCGTATCTGAGTTATTCAACGAGAATAAATAAGGATGGAATAACATAAGGATTTCACCAAGTATAGGGTATCTGCGTATCTGAGGTTATGTATAGGGTATACCACTTTTACGAGTTATTCAACGAGAATAATAATGAATGGAATAACGAGAGTTCTCTTCATGAATACAAAAGAATAATATCCCTTACGAATTACAACAAATAATAATACCCCTACTAGTAAAAGACCTTTGGATATCAAAGTAGTGAAGTACCAGAATACTCTTCTTCTTTCTCTCTATAGATTTTCTCTCTGTAAGCTTCTCTCTATAATTTCTCTCTACAGAGTTTGGTTGAATTAAGTAAGAAAATAATGAAGGAATGAGCTTATTTATAGGAAAATAGAATGCATAGTAATTAATCCATGAGCGGTCGATTGATTTACTTTAATCGGCGGTCCATATTTAAAAGCAAAATCTTTTAAATAAAATATAATATATTCTATTTATATAAAAACATTTTACTATGCAAACCTTTATGCGACACTATGCAAAACACTTATCTGAAACACTATGCAACACTTATGCGTAATAAAATATAATATATTACATTTATAGAATAACTTTAATAAAGTATTACATTTTATATAAAAAGATGTTTACATTTTATTACGTTAATAATCTGAATAAAACAAAAGCGTCGTTATCATTATAATAATTCATATTATTAATCAATAATAATGGAATCAATGGTGACTTCTCACAGGGACCACTTGGAGTTTAAGGAAGCCAAAACCACTTACGGCGGAAGCATGGATAAAAAATTATTTTGAGTTACCAAAGATATTTGATGTCTTGGGATGCTCAGAAGAAGCAAAAGGTTCCCTTGCCTAAAACATTTATGTTGCGGAAGGAGGCGGATTCTTGGTGGGAATCGGTAAAAGCGTACTCAACTTGCTCTTTGTCTTGAAGATATCTTGGGAGAAGTTCGAGGGAAACATTCAACGACAAATACTTTCACGAAAGTATTACGCCACATGAAGGAGGTGGAGTTTATCAAGTTGGAACAAAACAATATGGCCAGTGTCATGATCTGAGGCAAAATTTGCGGAGTTATCACGGTTTTACGTCCCACTTGGTGGATAATGAAGAGAGAATGGCGCGAATGTTTTAAGAGGTTTGAAGCGGGAGATCGTCGACATCTTATTTCTCATAAAGCGTGTTTGTATTGAGATGTTGTAAATAGGGCTCGATTAGTGGAAGCGCGATAATGAGTCAACCTGACTAAAAGAAAGCGGTGAGCAAAATTATAATACCGGTGAGTAGTCGTCGAGCGGTGACAACAAGCGTGGAGGAATCAACGGGCGAAATATGGTAACCACTTGGTGGTAATCGGGGCCAAAACAATAAGAATGGACATTTCGAAAAGGAGATTCAATGATGATGGAAAGGCGTCGGCACCGGCACCCGTTGTTAAGGAAGGAGAAAGACCACTTATCGTATGCTTCAAATGCGGAGGAGGAGGGACACATCGATCCAAAATGCTGCGTGTGCGCGTCAAAGCGTGTTATAATTGTGGAAGAAAGGTCACTTAGCTCGATTTTGTCGTTCACAAGAGACAAATTCACTAGGATGGAGGCACCAAAGGCCGTCCCGAAAATTCAAAAGCCGGTAGTCTGAGGAGGCGTTTGTTGTGACCTCCCAAAGCGAGGAACCGAATGAGGTCATCACGGGTAAGCTTATCATAAACTCTAATGAAGTCTATACTTTATTTGATCTGGGTTCTACCCATTCTTTTATTTCTCTACTTGCGCTCATCGATTAAATTTGACTCAGGAGAAATTAGACTTTGACTTATCTGTGGAAACTCAGTTGGGAGAAACCTTCATTACATCCACTTTGTTTATAAGTCTTGTTTGGTTCAAATCGGTACCCTCACATTACACATCGATCTTATTTCATTAAAAATACTTGCATTTGGCGTGATTACTAGGGATTGATTGGTTAACTACTTATCATGCAAAAATTGATTGTTTTAAATGGGTTGTTAGCTTTCATATTCCTAATCAACCTATTATCTTGAATTCAAGCGACCAAACCATTAAAATCAATCACGGTCATCTCAAGCCATAAAAGCTATTAGTTTATTGAAAAATGGATGTCGAAGCTTTCTTAGCTCATATCACGATTTAAACAAAAATAAATCGGTTTTGAGCGATATTTCTATTGTTAATAAATTTCTGGCGTATTCCACGAAGAACTTCTGGCCTACCCCGAGGCGTGAAATTGAATTTTGTATCGACCTTGAACCGATACAAAACCTATTTCCAAAGCCCATGTCGAATGGCTCTATTGAACTTGAGGAGTTAAAGACCCAATTGCGAGGAATTGTTAGACATTGGCTTTATTAGTCCTAGTACTTCTCCTTGGGTGCTCTGTTACATTAAATGAAGAAGAAAGATGGGAGTATCGACTTTGTATTGATTATCGGGAGTTGAATCATGTCACCATCAAAAATAGGTATCCATTGCCCCGCGTATTGATGACTGTTTGACCCGATTGCAAGGGCAAATTCTTTTCAAAGATTGATCTTAGTTAGGATATCACCGATTGAAGATTAGAACCGATGACATTCGAAAGATGACTTTCGAACTCGATGCGGGCATTATGAATTCTAGTCATGTCCTTTGGATTGACTAATGCTCTAACGCCTTCATGGATATGATGAGCCAGAGTATTCAAGGAATATTTGGATCACTTTGTGGTCGTCTTTATTGATGACATCCTTATTTATTCCAAAAGCCGTGAAGATCATGAAAGCAACACTTGAGGTGACACTCCAAAAGCTTAAGTGAATATAAGCTTTATGCGAGTTGAAGAAATGTGAGTTACGGCTTGAAGAAGTAGCATTCCTTGGGCGCGTGGTATCAAGTCATGGAATATCTGTTGACCCGGCCAAAGATGAAAGCTATTGAAAGTTGGGAACAACCTAATCGATGGCCAAATCGTAGCTTTCTCGGTTTAAATTTGGTTATTATCGGAGATTAAATGGAAGGATTTTCTCGAATCGCTACTCCATTGACTCGGTGACTCGGAAAGATACAAAAGTTAGGTTGGAGCGAAGAATGTGAGAAGAGTTTTCAAGAACTTCGAGAGGAGACTTATTTATTTTGTTACGTGAATACCATCGGCTCGGAGGATTTGTCATCTGATGATGATGCTTGAGGCAAAGGGTTGGGATGTGTTCTCATGCAACATGGAAAAGTTATAGCTTATGCCTCGCGACAACTCAAAGAATATGAGAGGAATTATCCTACTCATGATCTAGAGTTAGCATTTGTTGTCTTCTTCTTTAAAATTTGGAGGCATTACTTGTATGGGGAGAAAGTGGAGATCTTTCTGGGATCATAAAAGCCTCAAATATTTCTTCACTCAAAAGGAACTCGACATGCGACAACGGCGTTGGCTTGAAATGTTGAAAGATTATGATCGTACCATCGATACCATCACGGAAAAGCGAGCGTGGTAGGCGGCGCATTGAGTAGAAGATCATATGCTCTGATGCTGAGTGCGATATTGTCAACGCAAAGGCCCATTTTGTGTGACTTGCAAAGGATGGAGATAGAGTTAAAGACTCGAGGGACGCGTGTGATGATAAGCGAATATCTGAGTAGAACCAGACTTTAATCGATAAAGTTAAAGGCTGCTCAAACTACGGACACGGGCGTCGTATATGAGAAGAAAGTGCAAGAAGGTGCTATCTGGGAAGCAAGAATCGATGAAGAAGGAATACTTGAGTCGACTCCGGACTTTGTGTTCTAACGACCACGATTTAAAGTATAATATCATGATGGGCGCTGACAACACACCATTTGCAATCCATCACAGGAGTACCAAAATGTATCATGATATTAAATCGTACATTTTGGTGGAGCAATATGAAGAGAGAGATAGCGTTGTTTATTTATCTCGAGGTGTCTAACTTGTCAGCGAGTTAAAGCGGAGCATCAAGTACCAAAAGGTCCATTGCAACCACTTGAAATTCGAATGGAAGTGGGAGCACATTACCATGGATTTAGTTCTGGGGTCTTCCTAAGGTTTCTCAAGGCGTAGATGCGATTTGGGTCATTGTTGATAGATTGACCAAGTACGCTCATTTTCTTAAATCTGAAAACTTATACACTTGAGCGTCTTGCTTTCGTATGTACATAAATGCGAGATTGTAAAATGCATGGTATCTTAGTATCCATAGTTTACGATCGAGACCAAAGATTCACTTCACGATTTTGGGTTGGTTTGCAAAAAGCTATGAGCGCAGACTTACGATTTAGCTTCGGCATATCATCCTCGGAGGGACCAGACGATCGGAGAGGACTATTCAAACTCTTGAAGATCTATTAAGACTACTGTGTCCTTGATTTCAAGGAAGTTGGGACAAGTTCTTACCATTGGTGGAGTTTTCCTACACAACGGTTATCAAGTAATATTGGCATGGCTCCATTGAGCGTTGTATGGAAGAAAGTGTAGTTCTCGATGTCTTTGGGATGAGTTTAAAAATTTACAAACCATATGCGTGATCACCCTTTAATATTCGTAATTATTAATGTAATTAAATTGCGAAAAGATAAAGAATAAAATCGAGTAAAAATTTTACAAACCATATAAGATCACCCTTCACTTATTAATTAAGCAAAAATCGAGTTCACCTCAAGATCTTCCTTTTACGCGTTCCTTTCGCGTTGAATCTTGAATCCACGGTTTGGTTCCTTCCTTTGATCGGCGTTAGCCACCCATGTGTTTGGCCTCTGGGGTGATCCACGAGGAAGAAGAAAATTCAAAAGAAGGGTGGTTGGCTCGAACCTAGTTTTTCTATCTACTATAGAAAAGGTGTGTACTCTCCGACAAATTGGAATTATATAGTTATGTTGTAAAAATCAACAACCCATACACCCCCGTAATAAGACTCCTCTTATTTATAGATGTGGGCAACCCACCTTAACAATTAAGGAATTGGGTTTTATTTAATTAATTAAATTCTTTTAATTAATTAAGCTCCTAATCTTATTAGGGATAATTAATTAAACTCCTTTAACTAATTTTCCTTCTAATCCAATTAGGAATAAATGAAAGTACTTATATTAAATTAATTCCTAAACTCTTTTAGAAATTAAAATAATAATAATTGTAATAATATTAATAAGACTCCTCTTATTAATTTATATTTAATATTTCTAAAATATTAAATAATAAATATTAAGCTATTTAATTTATTCTATCACCATAGATTAAATTAAATATATATAACTATATTATTACGATTATGCCATTAACTTCTTAAATAATTATTCTTCCTTTTATGGTGTGACCCTTTAGGTTCTCCGTATTAAGCAGGTTGTGAATAAATCGATTAGAACAATTCTAATCTTATTTAAATAAATAAATTAAACAATTAATTTATTTAAATAAATAATATTTATTCTCTGATAGGGATAAGCCTCCACTAGCGATCAGCGACTTTCCGGATAATATAGATTTCAACATTAATCATTAAAGAACCTTTGAGTAAATAGTTCTTAAAATCAATTCAATCCTTCCACCATCTGATGTCCCAATTAAATATAAGGCATGGAATTCTTGTCAAGTCTTATTTTATTTAATTATATGTATTTCGATCCTTAAATGCCTGACTCCAAATAATGCAAATTAGAAACTCCTTTCTAATTTCATTACGCTTATAACCAGGACTCTTTGGGTTGTCATTTATCGAATCACATAGGACATTTCTCTTCTTTTATTAGAAGTGGTAGATTCTTTATTGATCATACATTATCTCCATATACAACTTATTATACCCAAGCATACCCTTTGATATACCCTAAGGGTCTTAAGGAATAAGTCAAAGTATAACTCATCATACACAAGAATCTTATGATGATCTCAAGTCAAGGATTACTTGTCTTTACTATCACTCTCTGAATTCCTATTGACGAACAAATAAAACTCCATTAGGTATTCCTTAGCGAGCCACGTTCGGTGAACTTATTCTCTAATAAGCACCTACATACTTGCTTTAGTGTCTCCACACAAATGATCGTGAGATCAATCATCCTCATCGATGAGCAAGCAGCGTATGTACCCGATCTATCAGGATTCACTAATCCCCGATTTAGTAATCGATGATTGGGAACTATTTTAGTTTTAAGCTTTCTAAAATTTAGATCTCATTAGAATGATCATCATCATTATTCTAAAAGCATTGCTTAAAACTATGGGTTTATCACATATTATAAAACGACATCGTGTAGATAATTAAAAGCCTTTAATAAATTAATACTTTTTTATTAATAAATGAATAAGATTGTTACAAAGTATATGCTTTATCATCAAACATGATTGGCTTGTGTGCATACTACTTTCAATCTCCCACTTGCACTAAAGCGATAAATCGTTTATATCTTATACTCTTCTTCTCTAAGTGGCGATTATCCTGTTTGTTGGATAAGCTTTAGTTAATGGATATGTAATGTTGTTCATGAGAGTCCACTATCTACATAGTGATTTCCCATCTTTCAATGATTCTAATAATCAAATGAAAGTGCCCTGACACATGTTTAGATCGAAGATGAGACTTAGGAACTATTCTGAGTTACGTAATGAACTTTTAATCCAAACAATCAACTTGCGACTTCATTTATAGCTATATACTTTGTCTTTATCACTAAACCGACAACTCTTTCTTTGTTTGGAACCTTTCGATTCAACTTTGCACCTTTATTCGAGATAACGCTTTACCTTAAAGTGGATTTTACGTAAATCTTGATGCATCTGAAAAACTTGAGTGCATTAAGCCCTCTAGTTTTAATTTAGACCCACCATGAATATGATCACATCCTTAGTCTTGGGTTAAGCACTTTAAGATGTTTTCAGCGACTCATAGTGAACTTCTCCATAATATGGTGATCGACATCGGGGTCTCGTATATTTCATTGCATACATGATTGTCACTTTCATGCGATCTCTCTTTTTTGGAGAGTCATGTGGGGACTATTAAGAGAGATACACTCCATAGCTCATCGACATGAGACATCTCTTGGAGTTTGCCATGCTAAACGACTTTAGCATCAAATGAATATCGTTCCTTGGGTTAAGTCGAGCATCCTCTTAAATCTATCTATATAGATTTATATCCCCAATTAAGATACTCTTCCCAAATCATTCATGGAGGAATGTTTAGAACAACTTTATCTTTCTTGATTGTAGCATTGGTATGTCATTCCTTATCAAGTAGTATATCAACATATAATACTAGGAATAGAAATTTCTGGCACTCCCATGATTCTTTTTTGTACACAAACTCTTTTGAACTCTTACCTCGAAATTGCTGTAACTTCTGGATCATCATCTTACCTCATGATGTCATCCTCATCCTCATCATCATCATCTATGATGAATCCATACCTCCTAGGTATCTTGGTACTATTCGATTCGATTCGGTTGTGGTACAATAGAATTACATCTACTAGGTTCCTCTTATTTGACTTATAGTGTTTTGTGGTTCTTGAACTCTTGAAGATCTATTATCCTCCACTAGCCCTTTTAATGATAAACACCTTTATCTTAGAAGGCGTGTGTTCGTAACAAACACCTTTTGCTAAGTAGGATTATAGAACATATACCTAAACTTACTTTAGGATGTCCCACAAATCTGTACATGTCAAATCTTGTCCCAAACTTATCCTTTGAAACCTTTTCACATAAGTTGGACAACCCCTTATCTTAACATACTTAAGATTAGGAATCCTCCATCCATAACTTTTATGGAGTCTTGGGGCGGATTTTGAGGTTACCATTTTTAAATGATATCTGACCATTTCTAGGACATTATCCTGAAGGATCTTTGGAATGTCGGTAAAATCATTATGGACCGCACCATGTCCAACAAGTATGATTTTTCCTTTCGGATACATCAATCAATTATTATGTATCGGGATGTGTCCATTATGAAAAACCATTTGAGATGATCTAGAAACTTATTGCACAAGTATTTATTCCTTGATCTAATCAAAGAATCTTAATACTTTGTCGAATTTGTTTCACTTTTGAATTCTTTGAACCTTTCAAATAATTCACACTTGTATTCGACAAATACACACATTCGACTCTTTGAATGATCATCTCCTTTTCTTATACTAATTTGTTCGATATGCAAAATTATTTTCATGTAAGTCAGTATACAAAATTTATTAAGTAATATTCGATTCTATACAAAACATTATTATTATAAATAGAACAACAATTGTTCTTAATTATAATACCAAAAGATTTCATTGTCCAACAATAAAATGGAAATAATATTTTAACAAGAAGCTGGAATCTGATAACAACTTATTGACTTAATAGATTTGCCGTAAGCATTCTTAAACTATAAGTTTCTATGGCTAATGTTGCAACCTTTGCTTCATTTCCCACACATAGGATTACTTATATTTGTTTAACTTTCTACTTACCTTGGTCCTTCATAAATCTATATTTATGATAACCAAAGTCGGTATCCAATACCCAGTAGAACCTTGACTTAAAGAAAAATTTATTTCAATCATGAACAAAAAGCGTATTATGCAAAACTTCACTAAGCTTCTTTGGTTAGCCTCTGCAAGATGCTTCTCATGATTTCTTTCCGGTGTCGGGCTTATTGCGGTGGAAGCAAACTCCTTTCTTTATCCATGTCGAGTTTTGTTCTCTTATTATCCTTTGTTTATGCCTTTACTATTTACCTTCTTTGAATCGTTCTTCTTTTGAGAAGATCCTTTGGCCCCTACCGGTAAGACTTGATCTTTCTTGGTTGGAAAGTGACTCTCGACATTTTTCAACATGTTAAGCAAATCGGTGAAAGGCGATATCTAGCTTGTTCATATGAAAAATTCACAACAATTGTGAAAAGGAATTAGGGAGTGAGTGCGAATCAAATCTTGGCTCAACTCTCCATCCATGACAAAACTAGTTGTCTAATTGATCAATCAAATTGATTATGTTAAGAACTTTTTATGCATACTTATAGTGCCATTGGCCATTCTAGATCGGAAGAGCTCCTTGAATGTCGATATCTATCGGTCCTACTTTCCTCACCATCAACTACTTGATGTGCGGGAATATAGTAGGAGCATCCATAGTTTCATCTTGTGTGCTGAAGCTCGTTACTTTCGTGGATCTGAGCATGATGCGTTGAGCAGCTGTGCATCATCTTGCCACTTTCTAAAAGTAGCAATCTCTTCCTCGGAGGCATTATGCGCAACCATTGCGAGGATAGGCGTATTAAGGACATAAGATAGCTTTTTCACTATGAGAACTATTCTCAAATTCCTTAACCAATCAGTTTAATTGATTACGATTAATTTAGCATCTAATATGCTTGCGATGATAGTAATTTTAGACATTGTAAAATTACGTAAATGAATTTGTAATTAACAACATTTTAACATACATTCTTTTATTAATTACCAAAATAAATTAGGTCTTGTTTTAAATTGGTATCTCCCCACTATTTTCTTCAAACTATATTACCCTCACTTATATAGTTAAATAAAATCTAATTAAAGATTTGCTAGTGAGAATAAGGATCCCATTTCAAATGTATATAGCCTTGTGGTGACACAACAAACTATATATAAATAAATAGGTAGAAACTTTTTTGTCGATTACATCAACTATCTGACTCCTTTTCTTTTGCCTCTTAGATTATTTTGATCAGTGGTGGCACATCAGAATCAAAATTATCCAGTTAAGTCAAACCTAGCACTCCATATATTCAAAAAGAAAAATATCATCCTTGTGGTGACCAACAAAACAATATTGTTCAATTTTCTTTATAAGCATCAAATGTGATAAATTAACATCTTAAATACTTAATACTTGCCTTGTGGTGACACAACAAACTCGTATTAAATATTTAATACTCTATTAATTTTATCATGCTAGAAAGCGACGTTCGATATTCAAATATCTTTGAGCGCTTAGGACTTAATATAAAAAATTGAGGGGTTTGTTATTAATTTGTCTCATCTTGTTTAAGCGGCATTACACATATATATATAAAATACGCGTCGTATTAATGAACATGCGAAGCATGTTTGCATAATATATAATATATATAGTATAAGCATGCACATATATAGAATCTATATTCTACACGGATTGATTATGGACTTTTATTCTAGTTTGGTTCACTAGAGAGCCACCAAGTGAACCAAAATTGAAACTCCCAAGGGTGCGAAATAATAATATTTAAATATAACTATTACATTTAAACTAGGGCTCCATTCTGAAGCGGGTCTTGGCGCTCCTTGCTCCTTGATCTCCAATTTTTCAAAATTAATTCTAACTATTCCTATTACAAAACTATTTAAAATAAATAGAAACCTTGATCGTGATCGAGGGAAATGCATAGGAGGAGATAGAATTTACATTAAGAAAAAATAGAGAGAAGGCAGTCTGTGAGACCCCATTTAATAAAACCCATACATTCGTACATCCACTAAAATAAAATCCAATCATATTGGTCGATAGTCCATAATCAATCCCATTTATTATCATACACATCACCATATATAATCGATAAATAACATTAATCTTATGAATAATAAACATTTAATATATATATTGATATCATTTAATGGGCAAATTTAGTTAGTATAAAATCTATTTTTGAATCAAAATAAACTCCTTTATTTTAATCCAAATTTAAATCAAAATAAAATATTTTATTTTAATTTATCCAATTTTGAATAAAATAAACTATTTTATTTTAATCAAAATCTTTAATCAAAATAAACTCCTTTATTTTAATTAATTATGGAATCGATTCCATATAAAAAAAAATCTTTAATTAAAGGAAACTCTTTTATCTTTCTATTAATTAATAAACTCTTTTTATTTTGAATAATATGAAATCTTATTTCATATTTAAATAAACTCCTTTATTTAAGGAAATTATGGATTCTCTTTCACTATTCACAAATAAACTCTTTTATTTTGAATAATATGAAATCTTATTTCATATCTAAATAAACTCCTTTATTTAAGAAAATTAGGATTCTCTTTTTTACATTCAAAATAAATTCTTTTATTTTGAATAATATGAAATCTTATTTCATATCTAAATTAAACTTTTATTTAAGGAAAATAAAAATCAATTTCAACTCCAATTAGTTATCATGGAATCGAATTCCAACTCTAATTAGTTAGCATGAAATTCTAATTTTAAAATTAAAATAAACTTTTTATTTTAATATTAAAATAAACCTTTTATTTTAAAATTAAAATAAACCTTTTATTTTAATTATAAAATTATTAAAATATAATATATAACTTTATATTTATATATTATATATATATATATTTTATATAAAATTATATATATAATATATATATATATATATATATATTATATATATATATATATATATATATATATATATATATATATATATATATATATATATATATATATATATAATATATATATATTATATATATATTATATATTCATATATAAATATATATATATATTTTATATATATATATTCTTATAAAATATATATATATATATTTAATTTAATTATTCATGATATAATGAAAAAAAAAAATCTTATTTAATTTTAAACTTTGAATTTATAAACTTGATTGAAAATGATCATTTGAATATATATTTACCATTTTAAAATTTTTTTTTGTTATTGTCCGGATTTTCCCAAAAAAAAAAAAAAAATTTTTTTTTTTTTTTTTTTTTTTTTTTTTTTTTTTTTATAAATTTTATCTGATAAAATTATGCCCAATTAAATTGTTACAAACACATATCGATATACATATCAAATTAAAACAATTAATAATTTGCATAAAGGTTTGGCTCGATGCCCTTTATTAGGTTTGTAATATTCATATGATGATCAAATTGCATAAAAAATGCGAGCGTGTAAAATCGAGTTTAAAATTTTTACAAACCATATACGGATCACCCTTTATGCACAATTATTAATTAAGCGAAAAAGATAAAGAATAAAATCATACCCTTGAAGATCGAGCTTCCTCGAGTGCAAGTTCACCTCGAATCCTTTTCGCGTTCAACTTGAATCCACAGGGTTTGGTTCCTTCCTTTGATCAGCGTTAGCCACCCAATGTTTGGCCTCTAGAGGTGATCCACGAGGAAGAAGAAAATTTGAAGAAGAAGGGTGGTTGGCTAAACCCTAGTTTTTCTATCTACATAGAAAAGGTGTACTCTCTCAACAAATTGGAATTATGTATATGTTGTTGAAAAGTCAACAACCCATACCACCCATAATAAGACTCCTCTTATTTATAGATGTGGGCAACCCACCTTAACAATTAAGGAATTGGGTTTTATTTAATTAATTAAATTCTTTTAATTAATTAAGCTCCCTAATCTTATTAGGGATAATTAATTAAACTCCTTTAACTAATTTTCCTTCTAATCCAATTAGGAATAAATGAAATACTTATATTAAATTAATTCCTAAACTCTTTTAGAAATTAAAATAATAATAATTGTAATAATATTAATAAGACTCCTCTTATTAATTTATATTTAATATTTCTAAAATATTAAATAATAAATATTAAGCTATTTAATTTATTCTATCACCATAGATTAAATTAAATATACTTAACTATATTATTACGATTATGCCATTAACTTCTTAAATAATTATTCTTCCTTTTATGGTGTGACCCTTTAGGTTCTCCATATTAAGCAGGTTGTGAATAAATCGAATTAGAACAATTCTAATCTTATTTAAATAAATAAATTAAACAATTAATTTATTTAAATAAATAATATTATTCTACTGATAGGGATAAGCCTCCACTAGCGATCAACGACTTTCCGGATAATATAGATTTCAACATTAATCATTAAAGAACCTTTGAGTAAATAGTTCTGTACAATGATTCAATCCTTCCACCATCTGATGTCCCGATTAAATATAAGGCATGGAATTCTTGTCGAGTCTTATTTTATTTAATTATATGTATTTCGATCTTAAATGCACTGACTCCAAATAATGCAAATTAGAAACTCCTTTCTAATTTCATTACGCCTTAACCCGAGGACTCTTTGGGTTGTCATTTATCGAATCACATAGGACATTTCTCTTCTTTTATTAAGTGGTAGATTCTTTATTGATCATACATTATCTCCATGTACAACTTATTATACCCAAGCATACCCTTTGATATACCTAAGGGTCTTAAGGAATAAGTCAAAGTATAACTCATCATACACAAATCTTATGATGATCTCAAGTCGAGGATTACTTGTCTTACTATCACTACTGAAATTCCTATTGACGAGCAAATAAAACTCCATTAGGTATTCCTTAGCGAGCCACGTTCGATGAACTTATTCTCTAATAAGCACCTACATACTTGCTTTAGTGTCTCCACACAAATGATCATGAGATCAATCATCCTCATCGATGAGCAAACAGCGTATGTACCCGATCTATCCTTCACTAATCCCCGATTTAGTAATCCAATGATTGGGAACTATTTTAGTTTTAAGCTTTCTAAGAATTTAGATCTCATTAGAATGATCATCATCATTATTCTAAAAGCATTGCTTAAAACTATGGGTTTATCACATATTATAAAACAACATCATCGTATAGATAATTAAAAGCCTTTAATAAATTAATACTTTTTATTAATAAATGAATAAGATTATTCTGAAAGTATATGCTTTATCATCAAACATGATTGGCTTGTGCATAAACTTTCTGGGTTTTCTACGGAAAGATCAAACGTATATTCGAGCGTTATATGGAAAAATGATCGTTCTCGATATCTTTGGGATTATCTTAGGTGAAACAACGTTGACGGCCGGGAATTGTTTAGATGACTGCGTGTCATTTCGAGATTGAAACGATCATTAAAAACCTCACAAAATCGACAAAGAGTTATCTTTGATCTTCATCGAAAGGGCGTGGAATTCGATATAGGAGATCGTGTGTTCTTAAAAGTTGCTCCATGGAAAGGAGTTACAAGATTTGGAAGAGAAAACTTAATCCTCGATTCATCGGTCCATTTTAATCCTCGATCGAGTAGGGCGTAGCCTATAGACTCGCTTTCTGCTTGAATATGTCTCGTGTTCATAACGTTTTCACATATCCATATTACGTAAATATGTGAAAGACCGAACCATATTATTGAGTTAGAACCGGACGAAATAGCGGAAGATTTGGCGTATGAAGAGGTTCTGTTCAAATTTTGGATAAGAAGGAACATATTCTACGCTCGAGTTATACCTCAAATCGAAGTTTTGTGGAGGAACCACGATGTTGAGGAAATGACTTGGGAGTTAGAATAAAAAATGAAATCAAGGTATCCTTACCTCTTGACATACCGTCGTACCCTAATTTCGAGGCGAAATTTCATAAGAAGGGAGGTTGTAAGACCCGACTTTTATAAATAAAGATGAATTTTCTATAAATATTATTTTTGAATATTATGGAATAAATTTGATATAATGTTATAGTTGTGGGTAATATTTATAAATTTTGCAAAGTATGCAAGTTGTTATAAAATATTAGTTTGGTGGGGAATATTCTTTTTGTTAGGGAATATTAAATACTGATGGCTCGATCATTGGTGGACCCCTGGCGGAATTATTGTCGGATTAGAAAGCGACAAAATTATTTTATAAAAAAATAACGGCGGAGGTGTTCTGTTAAAAGCTGTTGAACTACCCGTTGGTAAAAATGCGATGTCTGGCGTGGTTGCGTAGTAGCACACGGTATTGATTATTGATGCTTACGTGAGAAGTCACTTTCGGCTATGCTCGATTATTATTACTCTGATAATTCTTTGCATCATATCTCTTATATTATTGATTCAATTATTGTCACGCATATCATACATATAATATGTTATAGTATTAAATCAATAATTGAGGCGACAAGTTATAAATGATTAATAATTGTTGAAAGATTAAATATGTGTTGATTAAAAATAAAATGATTTGTGGTAATATTTATTCGATCTTGATGTGTATATAAAGAGTCTCTTATATGGAGTTTGTTTGTGGTATAGTTTGATTATTTTATGGTAATTATATGTCATCATCTAAGAGTCTCTTACCCTTCGATAGTAATTACCTTCGTCGATAGTAATTACCTTTGTGAATAGTAATTTACCTTCGTCGATAGTATTTACGATAGTAATTACCTTTACCGGTACGTCGAACCACTTGTCGTTTCACATTATAGGCGTCGAACCACTTGTCGTTTCACATTACTGACGTCGAACCACTTTTCTTTTCACATCATTAGAAACCACTCGTCACATCATATTCGTCACTTGCCTTTTCACACGGCGGTGCTTAAGCTAGAAATCTTCTATAAATAGAGGCTAGTGGCTTCATTATTTTCACGAATTCATTCAAGCTATAGAGAGAAAGTATAGAGAGAAGAAGAGAAGAAGAAGAGTATTTTGTTACTACTGTTTTGCGGTATTCAATCTCCTACCAAAAGTAAGGGGTGTTATTCTTTCTTATTCATGAAGAAGAAGCTGTTGTTATTCCATTGCTTATTATTACATTGGAATAACTTTTGTATCGTGGTTTTACCTATACTTGGTGACATTCTTACATTATTACATTGGAACATCACATGCATGTGTTTTACAGGACTGGTTAAAATCTTTATTATTATTACTGTTGGAACATCACATGCATGTGTTTTTACAGGACTGGTTCCAAAATCTTTATTATTATTCATTGGAACATCACATGCATGTGTTTTTCAGGGACACTGGTTCCATCTTTATTATTACATTGGAATATCCTCATACTGCATTTTTCTGTGGGACACAGTTCCATTCTTTATTATTACATTATTTATTATTGTGAATTTCACGGACATTGGAATAACTTATTACATTGGAATAACTTTGCTGCGTGCGTGGTGATTTCTTTTGTTATTCCATTCTTTATTATACCCGGTTGGTTAAAACTTTGACTTCTATACTCCATGAAATTAGTGGAATATCCTTGATATTTACGTTTCATCGATATCTTTTCATGGAAATATTCTTCTCGATCATTCTTGAATTTTACTCTACAAAAGCGATATCATGTTGATAATTTGGATGTTAATAATTCTGGATAAATTAATTCTTGAACTTGTTTTATTGAATTCTTATATCATTGTCATCATCCTCATGTTTATATTATGTTGAAAGTCAATACGTGGCACATGTAGTGCATAGATGGACTTGGTATGATTATGACCGAGAGACTATTGATTGTAATCATGGCCTAATGTTACAAATGATGTGGTAAAAATCCTCGATGGCCGTAGTGCATTGATGGGCGATTGTTGGCATGATCATGACCATTAATGAATACACAAATATTCTTGGCACGTAGTGCATGAATAATTGTGGTCGTGATCTTAAAGAATATCCTTGGGCGTGTAGTGCGGGGGTGATTCGATGATGTGGAATATTTATTAAAAGTGAGTCTCGGCTATAATGATGATGAAAAACCTTTTAAATCATAAAAGATAGTAGATTTTATTTTCTACTTGACTCTTTTAATGGATTCTTATTCATTTGTAGTTAAACTTGATGTTCATTATATTTTATCGGTTTAACATTGTTGAAGACTAATGATAATTTATTACGCATTATCTTAGTCATAATATTTCTTCTTTTTCTTGCTAGTTGAGCTCACCCTTTCTTTCCTTTTAGTTCTCTTGAGGAAATGAGAATATAATTTGTAATGGGACGAGTCGGGGAGAGCAATAGTGATGGTCACGAAGATAGCATTAGTAGTCCTCACTATTACGTGAAATAGTGTGATAATAATTGTAATGAGGACTCCTTTTGAGTTTGTATAATATCTAATAAGCGATATTGTATTTAAACTCATATATTTATGTGTTATGTAAAATACGACGAGAACTTATGTTAATAAGTTGTATTTAAATTACATATGAATTATTATTTTACAACTGCGAATATTGATTTAAAACGACCCAGATACTATTAGATTTTGTATATTTTGTGACTTTAATGGGTGTTGTATACCTATTTTGGGGCGTCACGGTTAATATCGAGCTTAGGGATATGGTCTCATGCGGAGATCGAGGAATAGTACTTAGGAGGGAGAGAGGAGTAATCCTTAAGGGGAGCTAGTGTGTCCTACCTAAGCTTATTTGTTGGTCGGGTTGAAGTATATGGTTAATATGTGATATGTTAATTTGTTTAATTAACCCTTGTTTTATGGCGATTATTTAAGAATGGCAACGAGAATATTAATGGTGGAGTTAATGAGACTGTGGAAACACCTTTAATCACCACCCGAGGCGTGCACCGGAAGGCAATATTCCTTACATAAACAACACCACCGAAAGAACGATGAACGACGAGATGTTTAGGTGCTTTTTGCGGTTCATGCAAAACCAAACGAGGAGACTCTCGTATGCGAGAATACTGAGTGGAAATGATATGCACGCCTTGCTGTCACTGACGGCAAGTAGTTCAAAGTTGGGACCACGAATTTAAGGGAAAGCGGATCCGATCATTGCGGAAGCGTGGGTCAAGCAAATTACCAAGACATTCGATGTCTTGGGATGCACGGATGAACAAAAGGTTCCATTCGCCACCTTTATGTTTCGTGGCGAGGCAGATTACTGGTGGGAGTCTGTGAAACGTACCCAGCCTGCCGCACTCCGCATGTCTTGGGAAACGTTTTAGAAACTTTTCAACGAAAAATATTTTCTTAAAAGTATTCGCCATATGAAGGAGGTAGAGTTTATTAGACTAGAACAAAACAACATGACGGTGTCCCAATACGAGGCGAAGTTCGCAGAGTTATCCAGGTTTGCACCTCATTTGGTAAAGAATGAGGAACGAATGACGAGGATGTTTCTGATAGGTTTAAAACCCGAGATTCGACAATATCTTATCTCTCATAAATTTTCTTTATATTCGGATGTTGTCAGCAGGCTCAATTATTAGAATGAGATAATGAAATACGTTCAACCAAGGACCGCACGAGTGGTCATCTACCGGCGGCGATCATCGAGAGCAATAAAAACCAATGGGGAGGAAAACATTCGATTAAAGCGGTAACCACTCGGTGGTAATCGTGGCCATGAAAATAGAAGAAGCGAGTCGGGAGGAGATTTTAAAAGAGAGATTCAACAATGACAATGTGAAAGCGTCAAGACCAAAGAAAGAATCGGTTCCAAGGGGAGGAGAACGACCACCGGTTATATCTTATAAGTGTGGAAAAGAAGGACATATCATTAAACCGCCTGCAACAGTTTAAGGTATGTTATAAGCGTGGAAAGGAAGGGCATATCGCTCGAGATTGCCTTTAAGGCGAAACCAAGTCCAATGAGGATGGTGACTCAAAAGGTACATCCCGAGAAAAGTCAAAGTCAGCGGTTCCTCGGAAGAGCGTTTGTCGTGGCGAAATCAACATCAAGGAACCCAAACGAGGTGATCACGGGTAAGCTAATCATAAATTCATGTGAAGTTTATACATTACTAGATCTTTGGTGCTACCCATTCATTTATCTCTCTGCTTGTGCTCAACGTTTAAACTTGACTCGGAGAAATTAGACTTTGACCTATCTGTGGAAACTCATTGGGAGAAACTTTCATCACATCCACTATTTATAAATCTTTTTGATCCAAGTTGGCACCATCACATTACACATTGACCTTATCTCTTTAAAGATACTTGCATTTGACGTAATTTTAGGGATTGATTGGTTAACTACTCATCATGCCAAAATTGATTGTTTTCGTAAGGTTGTTAGTTTTCATATTCCTAACCAACCTGCTGTGCGAATTCAAGCAACTAAGCCATTAAAATCAATCACTATTATATCAAGTCATAAAGCTATTCGTTTATTAAAAAACGAATGTCAAGCTTTCTTAGCCCATGTTATGGATTTGAATAAAGACACGTTGGATTTGAATAATATTCCTGCTTTTATTGACTTTCCTGACGTATTTCCTGAAGAACTTCCCGGTCTACCCCGGATCGTGAAGTTGAATTCTTTATTGACCTTGAACCTCGTCAAAGCCCATTTCTAAAACCCCATATCGAATGGCTCTATTGAACTTCAGGGTTAAAGGTCCAACTACGGGGAGTTGTTGGACATCGGTTTCATTAGATCTAGTACATCTCCATTGGGGTGCTCTGTTTTATTTGTAAAGAAGAAAAGGCGGGAGTATGCGACTTTGTATCGATTATCGAAATTAAACCATGTCACTATCAAGAGTAAGTATCCGCTACCTCTCATTGATGACTGTTTGACGATTCTGAGGAAGGAGCTGAATTCTTTTCAAAAATCGATCTTCGTTACGGATATCATCAATTTGAAGGTTAAAAGCGAAGATATTCAAGGCGCCTTGAGAACTTCGATGCGGGCATTATGAATTCTAGTCATGTCCTTTGGATTGACTAATGCTCCTGCGACTTTCATGGATATGATGAACCGAGTATTCAAGGAATATTTGGATCGATTCGTTGTTGTCTTTATTGATGACATCCTCATCTATTCCAAAAGCCGTGAAGATCGTGGCGCCATTTGAAGTCGGATATCTGCATAGGCTTTGTGATAACAAGTTATATGCCAAGCTAAAGAAATGCGAGTTCTGGCTTAAGGAAGTAGCATTCCTTGGGCACATGGTGTCAAAACATGGAGTGTCTGTTGACCCGGCGAAGATTGAAGCATTACAAAGTTGGGAGCAACCAAAGACGGTGACCGAAGTACATAGCTTTTTGGGCTTAGCTGGTTATTATCGGAGATTTATGGAAGGATTTTCTATAATTTCTACTCCGTTAACTCAGCTGACTCGTAAAGATACAAAATTCGTATGGAGCGAGGAATGCGAGAAGAGTTTCCAAGATCTCAAGAGGAGACTCATTTCGGCACCTGTTTTGACAATACCATCTTATTCGGATGGATTTGTTATTTACAGCGATGCTTCAGGCAAAGGGTTAGGATGTATTCTCATGCAACATGGGAAAGTCATAGCCTATGCCTCGCGATAACTTAAAGAATATGAGAGGAATTATCCTACTCATGATCTAGAGTTAGCGTGATCGTTTTAGTCTTTAAAGATCTGGAGGCACTCTCTATATGGGGAAAAAGTGGATATATATTCAGACCATTAAAGCCTCAAATATTTCTTCACCCAAAAAAAACTTAACATGCGGCAACAACGTTGGCTCGAGCTATTGAAAGATTATGACCACACTATTCAATACCATCCTGGAAAAGCGAAGCGTGGTAGGTGACGCGATTGAGTAGAAGATCAATGGCGAACAAATGCGATGTTGTTAAAACAAAGGCCCATTTTGTGTGATTTACAAAAGATGAAGATAGAATTCAAGACTCAGGGGACCCATGCAATGATGTCAAGTATCGTATAGAACCAACTTTAATCGAGAAAGTTAAAGTTGCTCGAGCCACGAACCTTGGGCGATGATTATGAAGAAGAAAGTACTGAAGGTGCTATTCGAAGCAAGAATCGATGAAGAAGGAATACTTGAGTCCATTCCGGACTTTGTGTTCCTAATGATTACGATTTGAAGTACAAGATCATGATAGAGGCACACAATACACCATTTGCAATCCATCCTGGAAGTACCAAAATGTATCGTGATCTTGACATACATTTTGGTGGAACAATATGAAGAGATAGATTGCAAAGTTTATCTCGATGAGTTTAACTTGTCAACGTGTAAAGGCGGAGCATCAAGTACCAAAGGGTCCATTGCAACCACTTGAGATTCCAAAATGGAAGTGAGAACACATTACTATGGATTTAGATTCACGGGTTCCCAAAGGTTTCTCAAAGGCGTAGATGTGATTTGGGTTATTGTTGATAGATTAACCAAGTCGACCCATTTCTTACCTATCGTGAGACTTATTCCTTGAGCGTCTTGCTAGTATATCGTAAATGAGATTGTAAGATTGCATGGCATGCCGGTATCCATAGTTTCGGATCGTGACCCAAGATTCACTTCAAGATTTTGGGTTAGCTTGCAAAAAGCTATGGGCGCAGATTTATAATTTAGTTGAGATACCATACCAAACGAAGACAGACGACAATCGAGAGGACTATTCAAACTCTTGAAGATCTATTAAGACTTTGTGTCCTCGATTCCAAAGGGAGTTAGGATAAGTATTTACCATTGGTGGAATTTTCCTCTGATAACGATTATCGAGCAAGTATAGGTGTGGCTCCATTGAAGCATTGTATGGGCGAAAGTGTCGCTCTCTCGATATGTTGGGATGAGGTGGGTGAAGCAACATTGTTGGGACCCGAAGTTGATGCGTATAACTACGGAATAAGATCCAAATGATTCAACAACGATACAAAGCAACCAGGATCGACAAAAGAGTTATGCGGATCTTTATCGAAATGATGTGGAATTTAGTATTGGGGATCATGTATTATTAAGTGTGGCTCCATGGAAGGAGTTACAAGATTCGGAAGAGAGAAAGCTCAATCCACGATTTATTGGTCCATTTTAGATTCTTGAGCAGAGTAAGAAATGTGGCTATAGACTGTCAGTTACCTCCAAGCATGTCTCGTGTTCATAACATTTTTCACATATCTGTGCTTCGTAAATATGTGAAGGACCCGAAGCACATTATTGAGTTAGAACCAGACGAGATAGCCGAAGATTTAACATACGAGGAGGTACCTGTCAAGATCTTAGATAGGAAAGAGCATGTCTTACGCACTAAGGTTATACCATAAGTTAAGGTTTTGTGGAGAAACCATGCTATTGAAGAAATGACCTAGGAGTTAGAATCAGAAATAAAAAAGAGGTATCCTCACCTTTTCGAAACACCAGGTACGTACGTCAATTTCGAGGACGAAATTTTATAAGAAAGGAAGGTTGTAAGACCCCAACTTTTTATAAATAAAATTTAATTTTCTCTATTTATTAGTTTGAAATAGTAAGGGTTGAATTGATTAATGTGGTTAGTTATGGGTAAAATGCTAAATATTTTAAAATAAAGCGGTGGTTATAAAAATATTCATTGTTGTGGGGAATATTCATTTGGTCGTGGAATATTCTTGATGTCGGAATATTAAATGCACGACAGTAGCAGATCTTTTATTGGGCCCCATAATGGAAAGCGATTGGATGAAGAAAACGAAACATGATGATTTTTTTTTGAAATTTCTATCTTTTAGTGTCGAAGTCACTATTCACGTATACGACACTATTCACGAATACGGCACTATTCACAGAAAAATTAAATTTTCATTTTTCGTCCAAAATATCTATTATGGATACTAGCTTTGATTGTATCCATATTTTGATCATTCTTGAATTTCACTCCACTATAATTATTTATGAGGTATTTTTGGACATGGAATAGCTGAAATACGAATCCTTAATATTTATTCTTTTGTTTCACTTGGATTCGTTTTTCTTTAAAATATGTTTTATCATCCTCGGTCCTAAATGATGATATAATTTGAATATCTTTGGCTTTAGTGCAAAAGATGAATGATTTCGATGAATATCGTGGCGTAAAGTGCAAAAGATGAGCAGTGTTTAGATGAACATGACCAATGATGAATATCTTTGGCACATAGTGCAAAGATAAATATTTGATTCGGATATATATTTATTGATGTTACGAGGATAAAATATTGACGATGAACTTTTAAATTCATATATAGAAGATAATAGATTTTATTCTCTACTTAACTCTTCTAATGAATTATTATTTCCGCTGCGAATATTGATTTAAAACTTGTTGTCTATTGTATTCTATTAGATTTTTTCCTGTTGAAGACTAATGATAATTTGTTCTATATTATCTTGGTCATAATATTCTTTACTGGCTAGTTGAGCTCACCCTTTTCCTTTTTGTTCTATTTTTCTTCTCAGGAGGCGAGAATGTAGCGAGTACTAGTCGGGGTATGGAATGAAGGTTTTAGAAAGTCGTTTTAGTAGTCCTCACCATTTTTGTAAAATAATGTATAAATAATTGTACTGAGGACTTATTTGAGTGTGGATATTGTCTAGATGACAATATTTGTATTTTAACTCACGATTTTATATTGTATTAATAAAGTTGTAGTTGTTTACATACCATGTATTTTTGATGACTTCGGAATGGGTGTTGTATACCTATTTTGGGCGTCACAATTAAAATAAAATTTAAAAAATTATTTTTATTGTACTTTTATTTTGAATGCATTATTTGATTTTATTTATTTGATTTTAGATTAGTTTAGCATTAAATTTATACAAGTTTCTATCTAGGCATGCCACAAACAAAAATATCTGACATGTAGGATTTCTCTCTCTTACGTGGAAACTCATATAATTTTTTCGTCCAAAGTCAAACAATTCAACGGAATTTGTAATGGTTTGTAAAAAATTGTAATTTAGTGAGTCGAATGAAAAAAAATTCAGTTCAATGATTCATTTGTAAACCGAGGTCGAGTAAAGTGGAGAAAATTATATTTAACCCTATTTAAAAGTTCACAAACAAGATTTGAAATTCCAATTCTAAATTATGACTAATAATGCTCACTATTATGTTGATGAGTATATTAATTGAGTTTTAGTATATATTTAGCTAGTTTAAAATTGGATTGTTTTGCAAATATTAATGACAACTAAGTGTTAACATTCAAAACCCAAACTTTTAATTTTGAGATAAATAATTTTCAGCTAAGTGTTTTCATCAGTAAACTAAACATGACTGGATTGTAAGATCCCAACTTTTATGAATAAAAATTTAATTTTCTCTAAATATTATTTTGAATAATAAGGTGTGGATTTGATATAATGTTATAGTTGTGGGTAATATTTATAAATTTTGCAAAGTAGTCAAGTTATTAATAAAATATTAGTTTGGTGCAGGAATATTAGTTTTTATTAGGGAATATTTGTATGACACACAATCATTGGTGGACCCCTAATAAACGAATTACTATCGGTTTAGAAAGCGACAAAAATAACATTTTTATAAAAATAACTTACAAAATCATTCACTGTTAATCATTGAAATACCGGTGATAAAAGTACAATGAATATGTGTGGTTGATAGTAACACGTGGGTATTTCTACGATTTCTTTGATTATTGATGCTTACGTGAGAATTCACTCAATTTTACTCAATTATTGCAACAATAGTTGATGCATAAGTATCTCATATTATTGATTCAATTATTGTCACGATGATCATTTGAACAATATTTTATTATTAAATCAATAAATGAAATGACATAGTTATTCATAATATTATTTGCATTATTGACATTGTCTAGAAAATTACTCGTATGAGGAAGGGGTTTGGTCATCTAATTGCGTGCCAAAGGAGAAGTCCTTATCGGAAAGCCCTTCTTCTTTCTTGAGAGAATGATTTGGTTATTAATATTGTGAGTTATAATATTAATGATGAATAATTATTGAAAGATTAAAAATTTGTTAGGTTTGTAATATTTGTCATGAAATATTTTTGTGATCAAATTGCAAAATATTCATGAATATTCGCAATCAAATTGCATAAAAAAATGCGAGCGTGTAAAATCGAGTTTAAAATTTTACAAACCATATACGGATCACCCTTTATGCACAATTATTAATTAAGCGAAAAGATAAAGAATAAAATCATACCCTTGAAGATCGAGCTTCCTCGTTTTAAGTTCACCTCCAAATCCTTTTAAGCGTTCAACTTGAATCCACCGGGTTTTGTTCCTTCCTTTGATCGGCGTTAGCCACCCAAATGTTTGGCCTCTGGGGTGATCCACCAGAAAGAATATGAATTCAAGAAGAAGGGTATTGGCTCAAACCTAGTTTTCTATCTACATAGAAAAGGGTGTACTCTCAACAAATTGGAATTATTACGTACTTTGTTAAAAAGTCGACAACCCATATCACCCATAATAAGACTCCTCTTATTTATAGATGTGGGCAACCCACCTTAACAATTAAGGAATTGGGTTTTAATTAATTAATTCTTTTAATTAATTAAGCTCCCTAATCTTATTAGGGATAATTAATTAAACTCCTTTAACTAATTTTCCTTCCTAATCCAATTAGGAATAAATGAAAGTACTTATATTAAATTAATTCCTAAACTCTTTTAGAAATTAAAATAATAATAATTGTAATAATATTAATAAGACTCCTCTTATTAATTTATATTTAATATTTCTAAAATATTAAATAATAAATATTAAGCTATTTAATTTATTCTATCACCATAGATTAAATTAAATATACATAACATATTATTACGATTATGCCATTAACTTCTTAAATAATTATTCTTCCTTTTATGGTGTGACCCTTTAGGTTCTCCATATTAAGCCGGTTGTGAATAAATCAATTAGAACAATTCTAATCTTATTTAAATAAATAAATTAAACAATTAATTTATTTAAATAAATAATATTTATTCTCTGATAGGGATAAGCCTCCTAGCGATCAACGACTTTCCGGATAATATAGATTTCAACATTAATCATTAAAGAACCTTTGAGTAAATAGTTATCGTACAATTCAATCCTTCCACCATACAATGTCCCATTAAATATAAGGCATGGAATTCTTGTCAAGTCTTATTTTATTTAATTATATGTATTTAGATCCTTAAATGCACAACTCAAATAATGCAAATTAGAAACTCCTTTCTAATTTCATTACGCCTTAACCAAGGACTCTTGGGTTGTCATTTATCGAATCACATAGGACATTTCTCTTCTTTTATTAGAAGTGGTAGATTCTTTATTGATCATACATTATCTCCATGTATAACTTATTATACCCAAGCATACCCTTTGATATACCCTAAGGGTCTTAAGGAATAAGTCAAAGTATAACTCATCATACACAAGATCTTATGATGATCTCAAGTCAAGGATTACTTGTCTACTATCACTCTGAGAATTCCTATTGACGAGGCAAATAAAACTCCATTAGGTATTCCTTAGCGAGCCACGTTCGATGAACTTATTCTCTAATAAGCACCTACATACTTGCTTTAGTGTCTCCACACAAATGATCATGAGATCAATCATCCTCATCCAATGAGCAAAGCAGCGTATGTACCCGATCTATCCGGATTCACTAATCCCCAATTTAGTAATCCAATGATTGGGAACTATTTTAGTTTTAAGCTTTCTAAAATTTAGATCTCATTAGAATGATCATCATCATTATTCTAAAAGCATTGCTTAAAACTATGGGTTTATCACATATTATAAAACGACATCATGTAGATAATTAAAAGCCTTTAATAAATTAATACTTTTTATTAATAAATGAATAAGATTGTTACAAAGTATATGCTTTATCATCAAACATGATTGGCTTGTGTGCATACTACTTTCGATCTCCCACTTGCACTAAAGCCAATCGTCATGGTAACTCTATACTCTTCTTCTCTAAGTGACGATTATCCTGGCATTGGATAAGCTTTAGTTAATGGATATGTAATGTTGTTCATGAGAGTCCACTATCTACATAGTGATTTCCCATCTTTCAATGATTATAATAATCAAATGAAAGTGCCCTGACACATGTTTAGATCGAAGATGAGACTTAGGAACTATTCCTGGATTACGTAATGAACTTTTAATCCAAACAATCAACTTGCGACTTCATTTATAGCTATATACTTTGTCTTTATCACTAAACCAAACAACTCTTTCTTTGTTTGGAACCTTTCGATTCAACGCACCCTTTGTTCGAGGTAACACTTTACCTTAAAGTGGATTTTTACGTCGTCTTGATGCATACGAAAAACTTGAGTGCATTAAGCCCTCTGGTTTTAATTCGGACCCACCATGTATGATCACATCCTTGAGTGCGGTTAAGAACTTTAAGATGTTTTTCAACGATCTTACGATGATCTTCTCGAAATATGGTGATCGACATCGGTCTCGTATATTTCATTGCATACATGATTGTCACTCATGCGATCTCTCTTATTTGGACTCTATGGGGACTATTAAGAGATACACTCCATAGCTCATCGACATGAGACATCTCTTGGAGTTTGCCATGCTAAGCGACTTTAGCATCAAATGAATATCGTTCCTTGGGTTAAGTTGAGCATCCTTTTAAATCTATCTATATAGATTTATATCCCCAATTAAGATACTCTTCCCAAATCATTCATGGAGGAATGTTTAGACAACTTTATCTTTCTTGATTGTAGCATTGGTATGTCATTCCTTGTCAAGTAGTATATCAACATATAATACTAGAAATGTCACGATGCTCCCCTTGACCCTTTTGTACACACTAGGTTCATTCTTATTTTGATAAAATCAAACTCTTTTGATTGCCTCATCAAAACGAATGTTCCATATTTGAGAAACTTTCTTCAATCCATTTCTCTGAGTGTCTCTTTACCTCATCATATATAATGGATCATCATCTTCTATGATGTGTACCTCATCATCATCATCTATGATGAATCCATACCTCTAGGTATCTTGATACTATTCGATTCTGATTGGTTTGTGGTACAATAGAATTATCTACTAGGTTCCTCTTATTTGACTTATAGTGTTTTGTGGTTCTTGAACTCTTGAATCTATTATCCTCCCACTAGCCCTTTTAATGATAAACACCTTTATCTTAGAAAGGCGGCGTGTTTAAAACAAACACCTTTTGCTAAGTAGAATTATAGAACATATACCCTAAACTTACTTTAGGATGTCCCACAAATCTGTACATATCAAATCTTGTCCCAAGCTTATCCTTTGAAACCTTTTCACATAAGTTGGACAACCCTTATCTTAACATACTTAAGATTAGGAATCCTCCACATCCATAACTTTTATGGAGTCTTGGGGCGGATTTTGAGGTTACCATTTTAAATAGATATCTGACCATTTCTAGGACATTATCCCGAAGGATCTTTGGAATGTCATTAAAATCATTATGGACCTTTTACCGTCCAACAAGGTATGATTTTTCCTTTCGGATACATCGATCAATTATTACGTATCGTGAGGTGTCCATTATGAGAAAAAAACCATTTGAGATGATCTAGAAACTTATTGCACAAGTATTTATTCCTTGATCTAATCAAAGAATCTTAATACATTGCAAATTTGTTTCACTTACGAATTCTTTGAACCTTTCAAATAATTCACACTTGTATTTTAAGCAAACACACATTCAACTCTTTGAATGATCATCTCCTTTTCTTATACTAATTTGTTCAATATGCAAATTATTTTCATGTAAGTCAGTATACAAAATTTATTAAGTAATATTCGATTCTATACAAAACATTATTATTATAAATAGAACAACAATTGTTCTTAATTATAATACCAAAAATTTCATTGTCCAACAATAAAATGGAAATAATATTTTTTTAACAAGAACTGGAATCTGATAACAACTTATTGACTTAATAGATTTGCCGTAGGCATTGCTAAACTATAAGTTTATATGGCTAATGTTGCAACCTTTGCTTCATTTCCCACACATAGGATTACTTATATTTGTTTAGCTTTCTACTTACCTTTGGTCCATTCATAAATCTATATTTATGATAATCAAAATCGATATCCAATATCCAGTAGAACCTTGACTTAAAGAAAATTTATTTTAAATCATGAACAAAAAGCGTATTATGTATGAAACTTCACTAAGCTTCTTTGGTTAGCCTCTCAAGATGCTTCTCATGATTTCTTTCGGTGTCGGGGCTTATTGTAGTGGAAGCAAACTCCTTTCTTATCCGTATCGAGTTTTGTTCTTATTATCCTTTGTTTTGCCTTTCTATTTACCTTCTTTGAATCGTTCTTCTTTTGAGAAGATCCTTTGGCCCCTACCGATAAGACATGGTCTTTCTTGGTTGGAAAATGACTCTCAACATTTTTCAATATGTTAAGCAAATCGCCAAAGGCGATATCTAGCTTGTTCATATGAAAATTCACAACAATTGTGAAAGGAGTCCGGAGTGAGTGCAAGATTAAATCTTGGCTCAACTCTCCATCCATGACAAAACCGGTTGTCTAATTGATCAATCAAATTGATTATGTTAAGAACTTTTTATGCATCTTTGTAGTGCCATTGGCCGTTCTAGATCGGAAGAGCTCCTTAGAATGTCGATATCTATCGGTCCTACTTTCTCACCATCAACTACTTGATGTGCGGGAATATAGTAGGAATCCATAGTTTCATCTTGTGGCGAAGCTCGTTATTCATGGATGCGAGCATGATGCATTGAGCCAATTGTGCATCATCTTGCCACTTTCTAAAAGTAGCAATCTCTTCCTCGGAGGCATTATGCGCAACCATTGCGAGGATAGGCGTATTAAGGACATAAGATAGCTTTTGACTATGAGAACTATTCTCAAATTCCTTAACCAATCCGTTTAATTGATTACGATTAATTTAGCATCTAATATGCTTTGTGATGATAGTAATTTTAGACATTGTAAAATTACGTAAATGAATTTGTAATTAACAACATTTTAACATACATTCTTTTATTAATTACCAAAATAATTTAGGTCTTGTTTTTTAAATTGGTATCTCCCACTATTTTCTTCAAACTATATTACCCTCACTTATATAGTTAAACAAAATCTAATTAAAGATTTGCTAGTGAGAATAAGGATCCCATTTCAAATGTATATAGCCTTGTGGTGACACAACAAACTATATATAAATAAATAGGTAGACAACTTTTGTCAATTACATCAACTATCTGACTCCTTGTATTTTGCCTCTTAGATTATTTTGATCAGTGGTGGCACATCCGAATCAAAATTATCCAAGTTAAGTCAACCTAGCACTCCATATATTCAAAAAAGAAAAATATCATCCTTATGGTGACACAACAAAACAATATTGTTCAATTTTCTTTATAAGCATCAAATGTGATAAATTAACATCTTAAATACTTAATACTTGCCTTGTGGTGACCAACAAACTCATATTAAATATTTAATACTCTATTAATTTTATCATGCTAGAAAGCGACGTTCGATATTCCAAATATCTTTGAGCGCTTAGGACTTAATATAAAAAAATTGAGGGTTTTGTTATTAATTTGTCTCATCTTGTTTAAGCGCATTATATATATATATATAAAAATACGCGTCATATTAATGAACATGCGAAGCATGTTTGCATAATATATAATATATATATAGTATAAGCATGCACATATAGAATACTATATTCTACGGATTGATTATGGACTTTTATTCTAGTTTGGTTCACTAAAGCCACCAAGTGAACAAAAGGTCAAACTCCTAGGGGTGCGAGAAATAATATTTAAATATAACTATTACATTTAAACTAGGGCTCCATTACAAAGCGGGTCTTCAAGCGCTCCTTGCTCCATGATCTCCAATTTTTCAAAATTAATTCTAACTATTCCTATTACAAAACTATTTAAAATAAATAGAAACCTTGATCGTGATCGAGGGAAATGCATAGGAGGAGATAGAATTTACATTAAGAAAAATTAGAGAAGGCAGTCTGTGAGACCCCATTTAATAAAACCCATACATTCATGCATCCAACTAAAATAAAATCCAATCATATTGGTCGATAGTCCATAATCGATCCCATTTATTATCATACACATCACCATATGTATCGATAAATAACATTCATCTTATGAATAATAAACATTTAATATATATATTGATATCATTTAATGGGCAAATTTAGTTAGTATAAAATCTATTTTTGAATCAAAATAAACACCTTTATTTTAATCCAAATTTAAATCAAAATAAAACTATTTTATTTTAATTTATCTAATTTTGAATAAAATAAACTATTTTATTTTAATCAAAATTTTAATCAAAATAAACTCCTTTATTTTAATTAATTATGGAATCCAATTCCATGTAATAAAAAAAATCTTTAATTAAAATAAACTATTTTATTTTAATTAATTATGGAATCCAATTCCATGTAAAAAAAAATATTAAAGGAAACACTCTTGATATTCTTTCCATATTCACAAATAAACTATTTTATTTTGAATAATATGAAATCTTATTTCATATCTAAATAAACTCCTTTATTTAAGGAAAAATTAGAATCCAATTTCAACTCCAATTAGTTAGCATGGAATCGAATTCCAACTCTAATTAGTTAGCATGAAATTCTAATTTTAAAATTAAAATAAACCTTTTATTTTAAGATTAAAATAAACCTTTTATTTTAAAATTAAAATAAACTTTTATTTTAAGATTAAAATAATTATATATATATATATATATATATATAATATATATGAATGAATCTATATCTTTAAAAAAAGCGTGGCGACAAGCTTATATATATAACCGTGGTATATATAATTAAAAAAAATTATTATTGACGTTTTAAATTGCCGCTTGCTTTTAAATTAAAAAAAAAAAAAAAAAAGCTGCGGCATCTTAATTACGTGGGCAACAAAAAAACAATTTCCCTTTTTTTTTTTTTTTTTTTGTTTCTTCTTGATCGATGAGTTTTGATCGCATAAAACTTCTTTTTTTTATTATTTTAAATTTTATACAATAAAAATTATACCCAATTAAATTATTCTAAACACATATCAATATACATATCAAATCAACAATTAATAATTTGCATAAAGGTTTGGCTTTCGATGCCACTTATTGGGTTTGTAATATTCATAACGCAATCAAATTGCATAAAAAGTGCGGAAGCGTAGAAAAATCAGAGTTTAAAATATTTACAAACCATATACCCTAGATCACCCTTTATGCACAATTATTAATTAAGCGAAAAAGATAAAGAATAAAATCATACCCTTGAAGATCAAGCTTCCTCAGTACAAGTTCACCTCCAATCCTTTCGCGTTCAACTTGAATCCACAGGGTTTTGTTCCTTCCTTTGATCGGCGTTAGTCACCCAAATGTTTGGCCTCTAGAGGTGATCCACCAAGAAAGAATATGAATTCAAGAAGAAGGGTATTTGGCTCAAACCCTAGTTTTCTATCTCTATAGAAAGGGTGTACTCTCCAACAAATTGGAATTATTACGTACTTTGTTAAAGTCAACAACCCATATCACCCATAATAAGACTCCTCTTATTTATAGATGTGGGCAACCCACCTTAACAATTAAGGAATTGGGTTTTAATTAATTAATTCTTTTAATTAATTAAGCTCCCTAATCTTATTAGGGATAATTAATTAAACTCCTTTAACTAATTTTCCTTCCTAATCCAATTAGGAATAAATGAGAGTACTTATATTAAATTAATTCCTAAACTCTTTTAGAAATTAAAATAATAATAATTGTAATAATATTAATAAGACTCCTCTTATTAATTTATATTTAATATTTCTAAAATATTAAATAATAAATATTAAGCTATTTAATTTATTCTATCACCATAGATTAAATTAAATATACATAACATATTATTACGATTATGCCATTAACTTCTTAAATAATTATTCTTCCTTTTATGGTGTGACCCTTTAGGTTCTCCATATTAAACCGGTTGTGAATAAATCAATTAGAAACAATTTAATCTTATTTAAATAAATAAATTAAACAATTAATTTATTTAAATAAATAATATTTATTCTACATAGGGATAAGCCTCCACAGCTGATTAACGACTTTCCGGATAATATAGATTTCAACATTAATCATTAAAGAACCTTTGAGTAAATAGTTCTTAGTGCAATTCAATCCTTCCACCATCTGATGTCCCAATTAAATATAAGGCATGGAATTCTTTGTCAAGTCTTATTTTATTTAATTATATGTATTTCGATCCTTAAATGCACAACTCCAAATAATGCAAATTAGAAACTCCTTTCTAATTTCATTACTGCCTTGCCAAGGACTCTTTGGGTTGTCATTTATCGAATCACATAGGACATTTCTCTTCTTTTATTAAGTGGTAGATTCTTTATTGATCATACATTATCTCCATGTACAACTTATTATACCCAAGCATACCCTTTGATATACCCTAAGGGTCTTAAGGAATAAGTCAAAGTATAACTCATCATACACAAGATACTATGATGATCTCAAGTCCAAGGATTACTTGTCTACTATCACTACAGAATTCTATTGACGAGTGAAATAAAACTCCATTAGGTATTCCTTAGCGAGCCACGTTCGGTGAACTTATTCTCTAATAAGCACCTACATACTTGCTTTAGTGTCTCCACACAAATGATCATGAGATCAATCATCCTCATCCAATGAAGCAAACAGCGTATGTACAATCTATCCCATTCACTAATCCCCAATTTAGTAATCCAATGATTGGGAACTATTTTAGTTTAAAGCTTTCTAAGAATTTAGATCTCATTAGAATGATCATCATCATTATTCTAAAAGCATTGCTTAAAACTATGGGTTTATCACATATTATAAAACGACATTATGTAGATAATTAAAAGCCTTTAATAAATTAATACTTTTTATTAATAAATGAATAAGATTATTACAAAGTATATGCTTTATCATCAAACATGATTGGCTTGTGCATACTACTTTCGTAGAAAGTTATCTCGACTTTTGTTTTATTATTATTATAATAGTAATAAAAGCGTAAATTTTTATAAATAGAATATATTATATTTTATTGCATAATCTGCAAGTGTTTGTATAGTCTTTGCGTAGTAAAATCGGAAAAAATCGGCCAAATCTTGGCATTTCATTGAATTAAATTCTTCGTTGGTCCGTTATTTTCTAATTCAAATAGTACTACGTCATCATTCTTCTATAAATAAGATGCTTGGTTTAGAAATGAAAATCACACCGTAATCGTAGAAATTCTTCTTCTATAATATTGATCGGTATATTCTTACGAGTTTAAAGGAAACTTTTAGTGTAGCAAATAATGCAAGTTTTCTTCAAAAATATCTACCATTTATACCAAATGTAAGTACTCTCCTTTAAGGTAAGGATTATTATTTTGTTCGATATTAAGTAAGAAATAATAATTTATTCCATACTACGTAGTATGTAAGTAATATTATTTAGTTTCATATTCCTAATTCTAAACTAATTTTGATAAGTATTGTACATACTCCTTGAAATTAGTAGAATATCCTTGAAATTCTTGACTTACATCTAGTATCGTTCCATTTGAAATATTTATATGAACATTCTTGTTAAATTTTAACCTTTTCATGCCGGATTACTATTCATGGGCATTATTCATACATACGGCACTATTTATCCATACGATACTATTCAACAAAGTCTTATTCACTTCTAGGTACTTATTCACGATAAAAAATAATTTCTTTTACATCCAAATTATTTTGATACATGAATATTATTCTTAAATTTTACTTTCTACAGAAGTAGTTATCGTGTTGACAATTTGGACATTCTTAAACTCGGATAAATTGAATTATATGTCTTTAAAATTTATCCTTGATCTCAATTAATTGAATTTTTATATCATTGTCGTCATCATCATCATCATGCTTATATTGTGATGAAAGTCATCTTTGACTTCGTAGTGCATAGATGGAGATTGTTGATTGGTATGATTATGACCAAAATTATGTATCGGTATAATCATGACATGTAATATTACAAATGATGTGGTAAAAAGTCTTCGTTGGCTACCAGTGCATTGATGGATAGTTGTTTGACATGATTATGACCCTTGGTGATAATAACGAATATCCTTGGTCCATAGTCGTGCATGGATAATTAAGTGGATGTAATACTAACGAATATCATTGGCCGTAGTGTATGGATAATTTGGTGATGTGAATTATTTATTGAGATGTATTACGAGAGATAAAATATTGATGATGAACTTTTAAATCATGTAAAGATAGTAGATATCATACTTCTCTTGACTTTTCTAATGGATTCTTTGTTCATTATGATTAAACTTGTTGTCTATTGTATTCTATCAGTTTTACACTATTGATGGCTAAAGATAATTTATTCTGCATTATCTTAGTTATAATATTTTTTACTGGACTAGTTGAGCTCACCCTTTTCTTTCTTTGTTTTTTTTCAGGAAATGAGAATATAGTTGGGACTAGTTAGGGAATGGAGTGGCGGTCCAAGATGGTTGTTATAGTAGTCCTCACTATTTTATAAAATAATGTGATAATAATTGTAATGAGGACTTCATTTGAGTTTGGATATTGTCTACAAGACAATATTCGTGTTAAAACTATCCGCTTATATTTTGTCGTATTTTGCACGACAGTTGTATAAATTAAGTTTGTATTTAAATTTTGTATCATGTATTTGACGACTCAGAATGAATTGTGTTACCTATTTTGGGGGCGTCACATGAATCACTAGAGTTAGTTGATGGCGTTCATAAAAAGGTATCTAGTTAGGTCAGAAATTAAGAAAATTTGTTGAAAACGTGTTTAAAGCAGTCAAACATGTAGCATAGAAGTTGGACGCACATTCCTTCAAATCAGCAACATGGAAAGACCACGTTTTGTAAACTTGTGCACTAGCAGAGTTGACCGAAAATCAATGGACATGTCAATTAAGTCAAATATTTGGAGCAGGTAAGTGAAGACCCACGTTCCTTAAATTTAGTATAGTAGGTAGGTCATTAAAGCAGCTGATGCACTAGCAGAAGTTGGGTTAGTGGGCCGAATTTTAAGGAGAACATGGCGAAGTGGACAGTTAAGTCAGTGCAATAACCTTCCAACATCGTTATAAATAGAATAAGTCCATTTGCACGAAAAAACAGACACTCCAATCTAGAATTTTTAGTTTTCCAGTAGTTTTAGCTTAGTTTTACAACATTTAACTTGTTACACTAGCACATTGCTTAGTTATTTGTTGTAATAGTTAGTTTCATTGGATTTACAACTTGTTACGTTCGCTTGGACTTAGTTATACATTCAATCCCAGTTGTTCATTAGATATGCAACTTGTTATGTCCATTTGGACTTAGTTACGTATTCAATCTTAGTTGTTTACTTTCATCTAGATCACCTACGGGCTACGGTATTGTTAATTTGTTCTGCACTTTGCCAGCAACATATTTGATTCGGGTTGTGTAGTTTACAATATATCCCTCCAATTATATTCAAATTTTTACTTAAATGTGGTGGGGATTTCATCACCCTTCCTTGCCCCCAAACAGTCCAACTTTGCATAACTTGACCTTAATAAAATCAAGTAGACGTTAGCCCATAGGAATCTTAAGCTCAATTAGGACAAAGGACTCCGAGAGGAAGCTGAATTTAGATTAATCAAATTACTAGTGTCTAGGCAAATAGTTCAAAAGGCAAACGCCTCAAGAACGCGTGGTTATTTAATTAATCGCCATACTCACAAAGAAACCCCCACCGTTCTTACACTTACATGGCTAGCGGTGTTATTAATTTTGAATTTGATAATCCTAAAAGGTATAACTTGGAACAATTAGGAGTTGTTTAGATTTTTGTTTAGGTTAACCGTAAAAGTGTGACTTTTTCTATTTATTATTTGTTTTGTGTGCTTATCACTTACACAAAACATCAATCCTCTAACATAAATAGTCATTCGATTTTTACTTGTTTTCATATAATAAATAAATAAGAAATTTTTTAACATGTATACTCAAGCATATTTAAAGTTCACAAAAAATATTTGAAATTAGCCAATTCTAAATTATGATCAATAATGATCACTAATATGTTGTGTGACGCCTTTAAAATCGGTATATCGTCACCCATCTTGGGTCGCCACTTACGTGATACATAAATTCAAATACAAACTTAATTATACATCCGTCAGGTAACATACGACACAATCATAAACCGAGAGTTCTAATAGGAATATTGTCATTTAGGACGATATCCATACTCAAGAGTCCTCATTACAACTATTATCACACTATTTCACGAGAATAGTGAGGACTACTAATCTTATCCTCTACGGACCATCACTCGTTTCCCAGACTTTCGTCCCGGGTTTATATTCTCATTTCTGAAGAAAACGATGAAAGAAAAGGGTGAGCTCAACTAGCCCGATGAAATATTATGACTAAGATAATGCGAAATAAATTATCATTAGCCTTGACGATGTTAAACCGATAAAATACAATAGACAACCAGTTTAAGCTATGAATGAATATATGCAATCCATTAAAAAGTCAAGTAAAAAATAAAGTCTACTATCTTTTAGGTTTTAAAAGATTTTAATAAATTTTTATCATTAAGACTCGGTTTAATGAATAAACCACAATATCTAATCATCCATGCTGCACAGTCGAGGATTTTCATCAAATTATCGATGATTAAGCGACTATCTTAGAATCACCCCAGTCATAATCATACCAAAACTATCCATCAACAGCATTCACGAATACTTGAGGACTTTTATCACATCATTTATAACAAGCCGTGATTATCTTACCGATGATCCTCGGTGCGTAATCATACTAAGTTCATCTATCTTATCGTAAGCCAAAGATGACATATTATTACATGAGGATGATGACAATGACATAATAATTAAATAAAACAACTTCAAGAATTATTTTATCCAGAAATTAGTAACGTCCAAATTATCGACAAGATTGTTTTGTAGAGTAAAATTCAAGAATGATCGGAAGAATATTTTCATGAAAAGATCTTTGGATGAAACGAAATATCGAGGATATTCCACTAATTTCATGGAGTATAGAAGTCAAAGATTTAACTTATTTGGGTATAATAAAGAATGGAATAACAAAGAAATCACCATGCGTGCGGTGCTTAGCATAGACGAGGTTATTCAACAGAATAATAATAACGGAACGAATCGGTGAAATTCACAAGCGGGATGATCCAACGAATAATAAATCTTTGAATAATAATAAAACAATGGAACCGATATTCCGGTGTAAAACACTTTCGAAGCAAAATTGATATTCAAAATGTAATAATAAATGCGGAATAATAAACAATGGAACCCGGTCAGGTGTAAAACACACGACAGACGGGATATTCAACGAGAATAATAAAGAATGGAATAACGTAAGAAGATCACCAAGTATAGGGATTCAGCGTATCTGAGTTATTCAATGAGAATAAATAAGAATGGAATAATATAAGGATTTCACCAAGTATAGGGTATCTGGCGTGTCTGACGAGGTTATGTATAGGGTATACCACTTTTACGAGTTATTCGATAGAATAATAATGAATGGAATAACGAAGTTCTCTTCATGAATAAGAAAGAATAACACCCACTACAGAATGCTGACAAATAATATCCCTACCAGTAAAAGACATTTGGATATCAAAAGTAGTGAAGTACGAATCTTTCTTCTTTCTTCTCTATAGATTTTCTCTCTATAAACCTCTCTATAATTTCTCTCTACTGAGTTTGATGAATTAAGTAAAAAATAATGAAGGAATGAGCTTATTTATAGGAAAATAGAATGCATAATAATTAATCCATGAGCGGTCAGTTTGATTTACTTTAATCGGCGGTCCGTATTTAAAAGCAAAATCTTTTAAATAAAATATCATATATTCTATTTATATAAAAATATTTTACTATCAAACCTATGCAACTTATTGTCTGCAAATCTTATCAAAACACTTTATGCAACACTATATCGTAATAAAATATAATATATTACATTTATAGAATAACTTTAATAAAGTATTACATTTTATATAAAAAAGATGTTTACATTTTATTACGTTAATAATCTGAATAAAACAAAAGCGTCATTATCATTATAATAATTCATATTATTAATCTTTCGTGATAATGGAATCAAAAGTGGTGACTTCTCACATAAGCATCGATAATCAATACTGGTGTCTTCTATGCAACCACACGTATTCTTGTACTTTTACTACAGAGTAGTTCAACGATGTCAGCGGTAAAACTTCGTAGTTATTTCAATAAAATATTTTTGTCGTTTTCTCGATCAAATGATAATTACATTGTAGGGTCCACCATGATTGGTAGTTATGCGAATATTCCTACTAAATCGAATATTCCCGAGGCCGATCGAATATAATATAACCACTTGCATACTTTGCAAAATTTATAAATATTACCCTGAACTATAATATTATCTCAAATTCACACCATAATATTAAAAATTATTTTGACAAAATTTAAATCTTTATTGATAAAATCAGGGTCAAAATAGGTATACATCACCCATTACGAGTTGTCGATACATGATGCGGAAATGAACTACAATCTTTATTATTACAGCATTGATGAAAGCTCACCCATGAGTTTAAATACAAATATTATCTTACAGACAATATCTATACTCAAATAAATCCTCATCACATTTATTGATACATTATTTTACAAAATGGTGAGGACTACTAAACAACTCTCTCTAGAACCTTCATTCCATACCCCAGGCTAAATACTATTTATATTCTACTAGCTCACGAGAAAAAATGGAACAAAAAGGAAAAGGGTGAGCTCAACTAGCTCGATAAAGAATATTATGACTAAGATAATATCTGACAAATTATCGTTAGTCTTCAACGAGGGAAAAATCTAATAGAATCTGATAGACAACAAATTTTAAATCAATATTAGCGATGAAAATAATAATTCATTAGAAGAGTTAAGTAGAGAATGCAAACTACTATCTTACATGTATGAATTTAAAAGTTCATCGTCTATCTTTTATCCACTGTAACATCAATCGATATACATACGGAATCAAATATTCATCTTTTTCTGAGCTGAAGATATTCATCGATTAGTCGTATTCATCTAAACACTGTTCATCTTTTGCTTCTGGAAAGATATTCTTGAAATCATTCATCTTTGCCTTTCTGGGCGAAGATATTCAATAATATCATCATTTAAGGCGAGGATGATGAAAAATATTTTTAAAAAAAGCGAATCGGTGAAACAAAATGACAAGGATTAAGGATTAAGGATTAGTACTTTGTTTTATCCATGTTCAAAAATACCTCAAAAATAATCATAGTGGTGTAAAATTCGAGAATGATCAAAACATGGATCTGATCAAAGCTAGTATCCAGAATAGATATTTTGGACAAAAGAAAAATTTTATTTTTGAATAGTGAATAGTCATTGAATAGTCTCGTGAATAGTCTTGGTATCGTGAATAGTAACTCAGAGCACCAAAGATAGAAATTCCACAAAAAAACATCTTCATTGAATAGTAACTTTCGTGAATAGTAACTCGTGAATAGTAACTTTCGTGAATAGTAACTCATGAATAGTAACTCATGAATAGTAACCAAAATGAAAAAGTTCAAATTTGATAAAAGTTCCAATCAATATTTGACATAATGATATTGAAGAAATAATATCATTTGAGAAAAAAATAACATCCACTTACCTCGAAAGATTAGTACTTAAGTTTGAAATCTAGGATATAGTCTTTGAAGGAACTTGCACCGTCTAACAATACTCAAAGTATACTCAAAATACTCACAAGAATCGCTCGATAATATAGAGAAAACTTGATTTACGGTGTGATTTTCAATTCTAACTAAAGCACCTATTTATAGGAAAATCTTTAGAACACAAAAGCGAGAAAAATTTAATAAAATAATAATATATTTATAAAAATTCTCTAGCCCACCTTAGAAATCTGATTTCAGATCATTTATAACACATATGAGCCACTCAATTACAACAAAAAACGTTTTCTTAATTTAAAATATTTTAAACTTCAAAATCAATTATTTGAACTTGAACTTCAATAATTCATAATAAATAGCCCTTTCATCAGAAAATTCGAATCTCGCGAGTTTTTATAGGAAATTCAATTCTCTACAACTTTGCGAAGAAAGTTTTTCCAAATTCAAATAAAATTGGCCAAAAATCCTGAAGCGCAGGCGATTTTACTGAAATTATAATCAAATTTCGATTCGATAAATGGGGTCCACAGACATGTTTAACATGTTTTAAACATTTATTGCAACAAAAATACTCTTCCTCCTCGTATACTCATATATCCCACATTAGTTGTAAAAATATCACCATTATTATATTATTAAAATATAATAATATATTTAAATAAATTATTTTATCGAGAAAAAGATAAAATTTCAATTTTCAACAATTGTCACATTAAAATTTTCTCCATCTATATCCACATAAAATCAATATTTTCTCATCATATGAATCAATAATTAATTATTCACAAATAATATTCTGAGAATCCTGATATTGTGACGAGGCGGTTCCGGGAAGAGGGGGCTTTCGATAAAATTTCTTAACTTCTTGGCGATTAGGTGACCAAACCTCTCCTTAGAGCCGAACTTTCTAGACATTGCCAATAATGTTATCTAATAATATTATTGAGATAATATGAATTATTGCTTGATAATGAAAATCTTGTGTAATGTGATTATTGAAACAACGATAATATAAAATATCAACGCGACAATTATTAACTCGATAAAATCTTTGAGCGATAATTCTTTGTAACCATTATTGAGTAGTGCCTTACTACGTAAGAATCGATAATTGGTGCGATCTGGTATCTTCTTGTGTTTTAACCATAGGAGTATTTTAACGATATTAGCAGTAACAACTTCTGTCGTTATTTTAAAACAACTTATATTTATCGTTTTTCTTCATCCAATAAACTTTAGTTATGGGGCCCACACATGGGCTGCTTGTCGTCGTACGAATATTCCAGAAATGATGCGAATATTCCACGACCAAGCGAATATTCCCAAACAATGATGAATATTTTATAACCACTTGCTTATTTTGAAATATTTGCGTATTTTACCCTAACTATCCACATTAATCAAATCAACCCTTCTTATTTCAAAATAATAAATAGAAAATTAAATTTCATTAATAATAAGTTGGGGTCTTCTGACCTCCCTCCTTATGAAATTTAGTCCTCGAAATTGGCGTCACGTACACAGTGTTTGAAAAGGTGAGGATACCTCGCTTTCATTTAGTTTCGATTCCCGTCATTTTCCTCTATAGCATGATTCCTCCACAAAACTTTAACTTGTGGTATGACCTTTCTTGCGCGTGGGACATGCTCCTTCTATCCAAGATCTTGTGGTACCTCCTCATCGTTAAGTCTTGGCTATCTAAATCCAGGTTCTAACTTCTATAGCGTGGTTGGGTCTTTCACATATTCTGAAATACGGATATATGAAACACATTATGAACACGAGACATACTCGGAGGTAACTAGCGAGTCATAGGCTACATTTCCTACTCGGTCGAGAATTTGAAATGGACGATAAATCGTGGATTGAGCTTTCCTCTCTTCCCAAATCTTGTAACTCCCTTCCATGGAAGCGACTTCATGATAATCATGATCCCCTACACTAAATTCCCGTCCTTTCGATGAAGATCAGCATAACTCTTTTTATCGATCTTGTCTTGTTTGTATCGTTGTCGAATCATTTGGATCTTTTCGGTGATAAATACGTCTTAACTTTCGGGTCCCAACAATGTTGCTTCACCCTCCTCATCCCAACATATTGGAAGCGACACTTTAAATCCATATAATGCTTGAATGGAGCCACACTATACTTGCACGATAAGCTGTTGTTGTGGGAGAATTCCACGATGGTAAATACTTATCCCAAGCTGCCCTTGAAGTCTAGGACCACAGTCTTAATAAATCTTGAAGAGTTTGAATAGTCCTCTCGATTGTCCGTCCGTTTGAGGATGGTATCTTAAACTAAATAAAATCCGTGCCCATAGCTTTTTTTTGCAAGCTAACCCAAAATCTTGAAGTGAATCTTGGGTCGCGATCAAAAACTATGGATCTGGCATGCCATGCTGACCTCACAATCTCATTCACGTCATACTAGCAAGGCGTTCGAGGAATAAGTCTCCGTGTCGGCAAAAATGAAGCGGAACTTGGTTAATCTATCAACAATAACCCAAATAGCATTGATGCCTTGAAAGCGTAGGAAGACGTAACGAAATCCATGGTAATGTGTTCCCCACTTCCATTTCGGAATCTCAGTGGTTCTGAGCGGACCCTTAGGTACTAGATGCTCACTTCCTTTACGTTGACAAGTTAAACACATTGAGATAAACTTTGCAATCTCTCTCTTCATATTGTTCCACCAAAATGTATATGAAAGATCACGATACATTTTAGTACTTCGAGGATGGATTGCAAATGGTGTATTGTGTGCCTCCATCGTAATCTTGTACTTGAAATCGAGTCGTTAGGAACCTGAAAGTCTAGAGTGGACTCGAAGTATTCCTTCTTCATCGATTCTAAGCTTAGGAATAGCTCCTTCTTGTACTTTCTTCTTCCATACGCATCGACTCAAGATTGGGTGGCTTGAAAGCGACCTTAACTTTTTCTATTAAAGTTGGCTCTGTCGTATACTTGACATCATCATCTTTTCGTTCCGCATATGATCTTCTACTCGATGCGTCGGCTACCGTTAAACTTTTCGGGATGGTATTGAATAGTGTGGTGTTAGTCTTTCAATAGCTCGAGCCAGCGTCATTTGCTTGCGTGTTGAGTTCTTTTTGAGTGAAGAAATATTTAAGGCTTTTATGGTGCGAATATATCTCCACTTTCTCCCCATATAGATAGTGCCTCCATATCTTTAAGCGCAAAGCATATTGCTTGACTCTAGATCATGGTAGGATAATTCCTCTCATACTCTTTAAGTTGTCGCGAGGCATAGGCTATGACTTTCCCACGTTGCGTGAGAACACATCCTAACCCTTTGCACGAAGCATCGGCGTGAGATAACAAATCCATCCGAACGGATGGTATTGTTAGAAACAGTCTTGAGAAATAAGTCTCCTCTTAAGCTCTTGGAAACTCTTCTCGCATTCTTCGCTCCAAGCAATTTTGTATCCTTAGGAGTTAAATTGAGTTAATGGAGTAGCGATTAGAAAACCCTTCCACGAATCTCAGATAATAACCATTAAGCCCAAAGCTCGTCTTGATCACAGGACTTGGTTGCTCCCGACTTTGTATTGCTTGATCTTGGCCGGATCAGCGGATACTCCATGTTTTGACACCCGTGTGCCCAGAATGCTACTTCCTCGAGCGAACTTCGCATTTCTTCAATTTGGCATATAGTTTGTTTTCCACGAAGCCTTTGGAGTACCGACTTCAAATGGTGCTCATGATCTTCCGACTTTTGGAATATATAAGATGTGTCATCATAAAAACAACAACAAAGCGTCCAAATATTCCTTGAATACTCGGTTCATCATATCCATGAAAGCGCGGGAGCATTAGTCGATCAAAAAGACATGACTAAAATTCATAATGCCCGTCTGGGAGTTAAAAGCGATCTTTGGAATATCCTCGATTCTAATCTTGGTGATGATATCGAGCGAAGATCGATTTTGAAAAGAATTGTGCCTTACTTGCTGGTCGAAACAAGTCATCAATACGAGGTGAGGATACCTATTCTTGATGGTGACATGGTTCGATTCAGATAGTCGATACTGAAATCGCGTACTCCGTCTCTTCTTCTTTCTGAATAAAGCAGGAGCACCCCGAGGAGATGTCTTGGGGCCAGAATGAAGCCGATGTCCAACAATTCACATGGTTGGACCTTTAACTCTGAAGTTCATAGGAGCCATTCGATATGGGGTTTTAGAAATGGGCTTTGTGCGGGTTCAAGATCAATAAAAATTGACTTCACGTTACGGGGTAGGCAGGAAGTTCTTGAAATCGTCGGAAAATCGATATGACGAGGAATATTATTCAAATTTGGCGTGTCTTTATTCAAATCCATAACATGGGCTAAGAAAGCTTGACATCCGTTTTTCATAAGCGAATAGCTTTATGATTAGATATGATAGTGATTGATTTTAATGGTTTAGTTGCTTGAATTAAATACAACGGGTTGGTTAGGAATATGAAAACTAACACACCTTACGAAAACAATCAATTTTGGCATGATGAGTAGTTAACGATCAATCCTAAAATCACATCAAAAGCAAGTATCTTTAAAGAGATAAAATTGAGCGGGTAAGGTGATGGTGCCAACTTGAATCAAACAAGATTTATAAGCGATGGATGTGATGAAAGTTTCTCTAGCGGAGTTTCCACGAGATAGGTCGAAGTCTAATTTCTCGAATCAGAGTTTAAGCGTTGAGCACATGCGGGAGAGATAAATGAATGGGTATACCGGTATCAAGTAAGGTATAAACTTACATGAAATTTATAAATAGCTTACATTGATCACCTCGTTTGGGTTCTACGCATTTTGACCGGTCCTGACAAAAGCGCTCTTCCGGAATCGTTGACTTTGACTTTTACGGGACGATCTTTTGAGTCATAATCCCCATTGAACTAGGTTTATTTCTGCGTCTCTGATCTCGGCGATATGTCCTTCCTTTCCACAATTATAGCATACCTTGAGCTGTTGTGGGCGGTTTGGGTGATATGTCCCTCTTTTCGCATTTATAGCATATAATGGGTGGTCGTTCTCCTCCACTTAGAACCGATTCTTTGTTTGGCCTTTGTCGTCTTCACATAGTCGTTGTTAAATCTCCTCTTTTTAAAATCTCCTCTGACTTCGCTTCTTCTATTTTTCATGGCCATGATTACCACGGAGTGGTTACCATTTTGTCCGTCTGTTTCTTTCTCCATTTGGTTATCATTATTACATTGTTCTTTATCTACGTGCGATCTGGTTGTGGTCCTCGGTTGAATAGTACTTTCGTTATCTACATTTCTAATAATTGAGCCACATTTAACAACATCTGAATAGAGAAAATTTATGAAAATGAGATATTGTGCGTATCTGGGGTTTGAACCTCTAAAAACATCCGCGTCATCGTTCCTCATTCTCCACCAAATGAGGTCTGAACACTGGATAACTCTGCAAACTTTGCCTCGTCTTTGAGACAAATCGTCGTTGTTGTTTTGTTCTGATCGATGAACTCCTTTCCTTCGTATAGCGAACACTTTCGGGAAAGTATTTGTCATTAAATAGTTCTGAAATGTCTCCCAGACATCTTTGAGTCTTGGTGGATGGATGCAACTTCCACAGACTCCCACCGATGATACGCCTCATACGCGGAACATAAAGGTGGCGAATGGAACCTTCTGTTCCTCGTGCATCCCAGACATGAATATCTTGGTAATTTGCTTGACCCGTGTTTCCATGCCGATGGGATCGGCTTTCCCTTAAATTACAGTGGTCCCGACTCTTTGAGCTGCTTGGTTTGTGACAACCCGTGAATTCTTATCATTTCCTCTGTATTTTGAACACGAGTCTCCTAAATGCGATTTTGCATGAGCTGCAAAAAACTTCTAAACATCCCTCGTTCATCATCTTTCGATGGTGTTGTTCACGGGAGGAACATTGCCCGACTGTTGCCGTTCTCCTCGTTGGTGAAATCTGAGCGTCTCCACGGTCTCATTTCCATTGTTAATATTCTCGATCGACATTCTCAAATCTTTGTCGTAAAACAAGGGTTAATTAAGAAATCAATATATCACATAATATCCTATATCTTGACCAACTAACAAATAAGCTTAGGTAGGACACCTTTGGCGAAGGATTTACTCGTCTCTCCCTCTCTATTCTATTCTAGATCTCATGGAGATCATATCCTAAGCTACGATACCAGTATGGCGCCCCCAAAATAGGTATACATCACCCATTACGAGTTGTCGATACGTGATGCGAAAACAACTACAACTTTATTATTACAACGATAAAAGCGTGAGTTTGAATACAAATATTATCTTCAAACAATATCTATACTCAAATAAATCCTCATCACATTTATTGATACATTATTTTACAAAATGGTGAGGACTACTAAACAACTCTCTCTAGAACCTTCATTCCATTACCCAGGCTAAATTTTCATTATATTCTACGCCTCACGAGAAAAAAATGGAACAAAAAGGAAAGGGTGAGCTCGACTAGCCCGATAAAAGAATATTATGACTAAGATAATATCTGACAAATTATCGTTAGTCTTGACGGGGAAAAAATCTAATAGAATCTGATAGACAACAAATTTTAAATCAATATTACATGAAATAATAATTCATTAGAAGAGTTAAGTAGAGAATGCAAACTACTATCTTACATGTATGAATTTAAAAGTTCATCGTCTATCTTTTATCCTGTAACATCAATCGATATATATACGGAATCAAATATTCATCTTTTGCTTTCTGGCGAAGATATTCATCGATTAATCGTATTAAATCTAAACACTGTTTCATCTTTTTTCTTCTGACGAAGATATTCTTGAAAATCATTCATCTTTTTTCTTTCTGGGCGAAGATATTCAATAATATCATCATTTAAAGCGAGAGATGATGAAAAAATTTTTTTAAAAAGCGAATCGGTGAAACAAAATGACGAGGATTAAGGATTAAGGATTAGTACTTTGTTTTATCCATGTTCAAAAATACCTCAAAAATAATCATAGTGGTGTAAAATTCGAGATGATCAAAACATGGATCTGATCAAAGCTAGTATCGAATAGATATTTTGGACGAAAAAAAATTTTATTTTTTTAGTCTGTATCGTGAATAGTCTTTGTATATCGTGAATAAAATAGTAACTCAAACACCAAAGATAGAAATTCCAATCTTCACGCTTCATGAATAGTACTTTGAATAGTAACTTTCGTGAATAGTAACTCATGAATAGTAACTTCGTGAATAGTAACTCATGAATAAATAACTTAGAGCGTGAAAAAGTTCCAAATTTGATAAAAAGTTCAATCAATATTTGACATAATGATATTGAAGAAATAATATCATTTGAGAAAAAAATAACATCCACTTACCTCGAAAGATTAATCTTTACTTAGTGAAACGGGAATATAGGGTATAGTCTTGAAGGAACTTGCCTTAGTATAGCAATACTCAAAGTATACTCAAAATACTCACAAAATAAACTCGATAATATAGAGAAAAACTTGATTTTACGGTGTGATTTTCAATTCTAACCTAAGCACCTATTTATAGGAAAATTGCTTAGAACACAAAGCGAAAAAATTTAATAAAATAATAATATATATTTAAAATATTTCCTCACATACACCTTAGAAATCTGATTTCAGACCATTTATAACACATGTAAATGAACCCTCAAAAATAACAAAAAAACGTTTTTCTTATTTAAAATATTTTAAACTTCAAAAATCGAATTATTTGAACTTGAACTTGATAATTCATAATAAATAGCCCTTTTATCGAGAAAATTTGAATCTCGCGAGTTTTTATAGGAAATTCAATTCTCTACAACTTTGCGAGAAGAAAGTTTTCCAAATTCCAAATAGAAATTGGCCAAGAAATCCTGACGCAGGCGATTTTACGGTATAATCAAATTTCGATCGATAAATGGGGTCCCATGACATGTTTAACATGTTTTAAACATTTATTACAACAAAAATACTCTTCCTCCTCGTATATACTCATATATCCCACATTAGTTGTAAAAATATCACCATTATTATATTATTAAAATATAATAATATATTTAAATAATTATTTTATCGAGAAAAAGATAAAATTTCAATTTTCAACAATTGTCACATTAAAAATTTTCTCCATCATATCCACATAAAATCAATATTTTCTCATCATATGAATCGATAATTAATTATTCACAAATAATATTCTGAAATCACAATATTGTGACGAGGCGGTTCAGGAAGAGGGGCTTTCGATAAAATTTCTCTTTCTTGGTGGCGATTAGGTGACCAAACCTCTCCTTAGGCGAACTTTCTAGACATTGCCAATAATGTTATCTAATAATATTATTGAGATAATATGAATTATTGCCGATAATGAAAAAATCTTGTGTAATGTGATTATTGAAACAACGACAATATAAAATATCAATATGACGTGATTATTAACTCGATAAAATCTTGAGCGATAATTCTTTGTAACCATTATTGAGTAGTGCCTTCTTACGTAAGAATCAATAATTGGTGCGATCTGGTGTCTGGTAATCTTCTTGTGTTTTAACCATAGAGTATTTTAACGATATTAACGGTAACAACTTCTGTCGTTATTTTTTAAACAACTTATATTTTTGTGTTTTCTTCATCCAATCGCTTTCCGTTATGGGGCCCACAAAATTTACGTCGTCGTCTGAATATTCTAGAAGTCACAATATTCCACGACCGAAATTCGAATATTCCAAAACAATGATGATATTTTATAACCACTTGCTTATTTTGAAATATTTGCGTATTTTACCCTAACTATCCACATTAATCAAATCAACCCTTACTATTTCAAAATAATAAATAGAAAATTAAATTTCATTAATAATAAGTTGGGGTCTTAGGACACTTACACATGTTAGCGTGAGCTTACCGGTTTAAATTTCATGGTCATCGTAGTTATAGAACTTTTTTCGGAAAATTTATAGCATTTTAATAAATCGGAAAAAACCTAAATATTGAAATAGTCATAACAAAAATGCTCATTTTAAGTCGAGAATGAGCTCATTTTTGGACACACATGTTAGGAGGTACTTTATACCATATACCTTCATGTCCCAAAAAAGGTAAATTTTTCTCATAATTTAAGTTATTTGAAAGTAGCCCCTCTAAAATCATGGCGGCTGACTTTTTGGTTTTTGCAGCTTTGCGCTCCTTTGCTAAAATCAGTTCACACAAAATCTACAACACCTTTTCCAGTAATTCCACTTGGATTAGTTAGGTAACTCATAGATCTAACTCTAGGACTTTACCACACTCAAAAATTCAAAATATAATAGGAGATATGGTCAATTGAATTTCATGTTACGTTTTCACCAAAATCGATTTTCAACTCTTTGTGATTTCTAAGAAACTTTCATGTTTTCACATACTAACCAACATAACTCATCATAAAACTTACTAATACTTCATATACCCATGATTTTATTAGTTCTATGCTTTTATTATGACTTTCATCATAATCCCTCAAATAAGCAGATCCTTTTAGTTGAAGAAATATTTGAGGGTTTAAGAAATGGGTTTTTTTTGTCTTTGGGGAGTCGATATAAAATTCGATTTCACGCTCAAGGGTAGGCTAGGAAATCTTCAATAATACGTCAAGAAATTTATTAATGATAGAAATATCATTCAAAAGCTATTACTCTCGTCAGAGAGACTTGAATAATCTCGTCACATTAATACCAATGTATGACTTATCCCTTAACACGGATAGCACCTCCACAATGATACCTATCAACTTGCCATCTTGATCCACGGCGTACGCTACAGAAGAAATGCGGCGGTTGCATTCCACACAAGGGAAGTTAACAGCGAAAGGATCGGGGCTCTTTGCTTGTGGCTTGATATAACTTGATGATTAACTTTAGGGTTTGGTTACTTTGAATTAAGTATAACAGTTGGTTAGGAATATGAAAGCTAACAACCTTACAAAAGAATAATGGTAGTTAATCAATTGATTCCTAAAATCACCTCAAAGGCAAAGTATTTTCAAAAGATAAGATCGGCGAAAGTGAAAGTTTTATTTGAATCAACAAGATTTAAAAAATAGTAAGCGATATCAGAGGCTCCTACTAACGAAGTTTCAACCCATAAGTCAAAGTCTAACTTCTCCCGTCAAATTTAAGCGTTGAAAGCAAGCAGAGATAAAATAATGGGTGAAGCAGAACTATCTTATAAGGTATAGACTTAGTGATTTATAATTAATTAACTTGCGTACTAACCCGTTCGGTTTACTAAACTTTTGAAGTCATAGAAAATGCACTTCCTAAAACCAGCGATTTTGTTTTCTCGTCCATATCCACCTTTGGGTGCCACCGTCTAGACTAGACTTGACTTTGGTGCACAACAAAATTGACAAATGACCTTCTCTTCTTACGATTTCCACTTCTATTATCTTTGCCGTGATTACCCTGCATCTTTTTAAGTGGTTACCATTCTTAACATGATAATTTCCCCCTTCGATGGTTATCATTATTACGATGGCCGTTTGCCACGATTATGATTATTATCGTGTTGTTCCGGTGATTACCTTTTGTTTGAAATGAATAACCACTCTGTATGTTAACTTCATTGCTTATCTCGGCATTTTCTAAATATGTCATTCTCGAACCACTTGTCACAAAACAAGGGTTAATTAACGTATTACATATTATCCACATATACTCGTGAGGCCAATTAAATACCAAATAAATTTAGGTAGGTCTGTCTTGCTTGAAGAATTCCCGAGTCTCTCCCTCCTGGTTCTTATCTCGCATCTTGCTTGGGGATCGTATCCACAGCTACGATACCAATTGTGGCGCCCCCAAAATCGGTATCGTCACCCATCTTGGGTCATACTTACATGGTACATAAATTCAAATACAAACTTAATTATACATACATGCGTGTAACGTCGACAATAAAAGCGTGAGTTCTAATAAGGAATATTGTCGTTTGAGCCATATCCATACTCGAGTCCTCATTATAACTATTATCACACTATTTCACGCGAATAGTGAGGGGCCTACTAATGCTATCCTGAGGACCATCACTCGTTTCCCAAGCTTCGTCCCGGCTATATTCTCTCATTTCACGAAGAAGAGCAGTGAAAGAAAAGGTGAGCTCGACTAGCCCGATAAGAAATATTATGACTAAGATAATGCGAAATAAATTATCATTAGCCTTGATAGATATTAAAGCGATAAAATACAATAGACAACCCAGTTTAAGCTGCGTGGAATATGCGATCCATTAAAAAGAGTCAGTAGAAAATAAAATCTACTATCTTTTAGGTTTTAAAAGATTTTCATAAATTTTTATCATTAAGACTCGGTTTAATGAATAAACCACAATATCTAATCATCACATACCAGGTCGAGGATTTTCATCAAATTATCGATGGTGTGACTATCTGAGATCACCCACAGTCATAATCGTATACAAAAACTATCCATCATTTTGCATTACAGACCCATGAGGACTTTATCCACATCATTTATAACAAGCCATGATTATCTGAATGATCACGGAGTGTAATCATACTAAGTTCATCTATGCCGCGTAAAGCGAAGATAACTTTACGTATTATTACATGAGGATGATGACGATGATATAATAATTCAATAAAACAAGTTCAAAATTATTTTATCCGAGGAATTAATAACGTCCAATTGTCGACAAGATCTTTATTTTGTAAGTAAAATTCAAGAATGATCGGAAGAATATTTCCATGAAAAGATCTTTGGATGAAAAGCGCAAATATCGAGGATATTCCACTTCAATTTCATGGAGTATAGAAGTCGAAAGTTTAACCAGCTGGGTATAATAAAGAATGGAATATGAAAAGAAATCACCGTGCATGCGATTGTGCTGCCATGCCAGCAGAGTTATTCAACGAGAATAATAATAACGGAACCGGTGGGTGGAAATTCACCGCAAAGCAGGATGATCCAACGAGAATAATAAATCTTGAATAATAATAAACAATGGAACCCGAGGTCGGTGTAAAACACTTTCAGAAGAGGATATTCAACGAGAATAATAAATGCGAATAATAAGCAATGGAACCGAGGTGGGTGTAAAACACACGAGCAGGATATTCCAACGAATAATAAAGAATGGAATAACGGAAGAAGATCACCAAGTATAGGGGATTCCGCAGTATCTGAGTTATTCCAACCGAATAAATAAGAATGGAATAATATAAGGATTTCACGAAGTATAGGGTGTCACCAGCGTATCGGAGTTATGTAGGGTATGCACCACTTTACTGAGTTTATTCGATAGAATAATAATGAATGGAATAACGAAAGTTCTCTTCGTGAATAAGAAAAGAATAACACCCACTTACGGGTACAACAAATAATATCCACTGTAAAAAGACCAGCCGGATATCAAAAGTAGTGAAGTACGAATACTCTTCTTCTTAGCTACTCTCACATAGATTTTCTCTCCATAAGCTTCTCTCTATAATTTCTCTCTGCAGAGTTTCGATTGAATTAAGTAAGAAAATAATGAAGGAATGAGCTTATTTATAGGAAAATATGAAGTACATAAGTAATTAATCCATGAATGGTCAGTTTGATTTACTTTAACTCATGATTACATATTTGAAGCAAAAATCTTTTAAATAAAATATCATATATTATTTATATAAAAAATATTTACTACGAAACACTGGCTGTTAAGCCTTTTATTTGTCTGAAATCTTATGTCAAAACACTATTAACTTACAGCGCTCGTAATAAAATATAATATATTATTTATAGAATCAACTTTAATAAAGTGATTCTGCTTTATATATAAAAGATGTTTTACATTTTATTACGTTAATAATACTTAATAAAACAAAACGATCATTATCATTATAATAATTCATATTATTAATCGGTTAACAATGGAATCAAT